>DWQO01000187.1:0-11236 GCA_018236845.1 Plebejus melissa
TATCGCCTTATTTTAAGTCTACTTTCATATAAAATAATAAAAAAGCCATGTTAAAGTTTTGAAATGTTGTCAATTGTTGTATGCACAAAGTCGCATGCAGTATTAGTAACAAAAAATATGTTATATTGTTTTATTATTATATTATAAAAAATTGCCAAACCTTGGCTTTCTCTCGTGTTTGAAACACCCAATCATCAGGACAACATTCAATATTCTTTATATCAGGATTAACTTTTGTTTCCATGTACAAGTTGTTCTCTTTATCAGCATCTCTTTCTTCTGTTTCTTTGGAAATTTGCACCTTGGTGCTATCAGAAATTTGTTCAGCCTCTTGATTGTCAACTTTGAGCTTTTTTGATGTAGATGGCATATCATCTATTGCACAGTCTTCAACCACTGGATGTGTTTGATTATAGATGTATTTTAGGAGCTGTATTGCTGTAAAGTTTAAATAAACATTATAATATGATTTTTCCACAGATAATGAATATTATTCATTTAGTTTGTTCAGTGCTTAGTAAAATATACTTATATCACGCCTGCAGCCTGCAATGCTTATAGTCAAATTCAAGACAGAGGCCTTATGCAGTTATGCTGCTATAAAATAACCCTTACTAATAAAAATATTGAGAGTTGAGACTGTGTTTAATAAATTAATGATTATAGTTATAAAAACATTGTATATTGTGCTGTGTAACATCTTTTTTAATAAGAGCAAGATTTCAACCGTGGAGTACCTATTACAACTGTTTATTGTACTACCTGTATGTTGTAACTTACCTCTTTTCCTTTTGAATGGCTTGATGCCATATTTATCTAACTCCTTATTTCTCGCAGGTGTTGACATTGACTCATAATCCAGCATGGGTGTAACATTTTGGGTCTTGATTATATATTGATCATTTCCAGGAGTCCCAAAGGATTTGTTAGTTACATCTGATATTTTTATAGGGCTTAGTTCTGTATGGTTCGTTTCTGTAACTATTTCTTTTATCTTACAGTTTATTTTTTTTACTTGTACATTAGGTAAAAAACTACTATTTCTCTTGTTGAAGCAAATACTCGTGTTTTCTACATGTCCGGATTCATTAGTAGTAGTGTCGTTTTTGTTTAAATGTTCTTCTATACTTTGTGGCGGCTCTATAATATTATTACTAACAGTATGATACTCTTCCGTGTTGTCTAATATATTGTCATTACTTAATATTGCTGATTGATCACTGACTTGCTCAACCAATTTAATACTATCATTACTATCATCTAATATTAAATATGTATTTCGTATATCTGACGAAACAGTAATCATATTATCATACAATTCATCATAATCTATAGATATATTATTTTGTTTACCTAGACTTTCAATACTATGCGTTTCGTTAGGAGATTGAGGACTTTGCGTCAAATCAATTTTATCTTCTGGACTTTGGGTGTGATCAATGTTATCTTCGCTAATTATTTTCTCATCAATATTTGACATGATGCTTATGTTGTTATTGTCTTTACTAATATTCTTATTAGGTGAACCAGTACTCTCATTGCCTTCAAAAACAATTGAATTACTACATACTTTATGATGTTCCTTGTTGACTATATTAGGATAACTTGTGGTGGCCATACTTGTACTTGTGTTATTTTGGTTTTTATTTTTGTCATATAATATTACATCTGATGATATATTTTCTGGCGAATTATCGTTGAAAATGTCGGTATTTGCATCATTGTCATACAAAATAATTGTAGCATCTAATGACTCCTCTTTGCTACCAGATATATTCACAATAGGTAAATCTTCATTAGAATTTGATGACTGTGTTAAATCTACAGAAATTGGCATATTATTTTGGATGGCTTCAGAACTCAGTTTTGTGTTATCTAATGATTGTGTAAGATCTATATTTTCGATACCCTCAGCTTTAATAGAATTTGACGGAAAGAAAGCTGAAGGTTGTTGCAGATTTTTGTTTATTTTCACAGCTTGATCTTTTTTTGATAAATGCTGCTGCACTGCTTCTTCCGGAGATTTTGAGCGTACATTTCCATAATTGTTAGTAACGTTATAACTTAATTCAGAAGCAACACAATCAGTAACCTCCATGAAATCATTTATTTCCCTGAGTGTTTCTGAAGATGAAACTTTTGATTTGATACTCATTTCAAACCCTTTGTTGTGACTCCCTGCTTTAGATTCAGTAATATGAGATATTATGCCATCTTGTGATGTGTTAACGAAAACAACCGGTCTTGTTTCTTTAGTGTTTGCATCTTCTAATATATTTTTTGAATTCTCAACAGTCAAAAGTTTAGTATCCATATGAATTGTTTTTTGAATATTATTTGTATTACCAACACATTCTGTTAAATCCATAAATGATGATTTGTTGGAGCTAGAACTGCATTTTATTTCAGCAAATTGTGTTTGATCTTCATTAAATTGTGTTGTGGGAGTATAAAAATCTTCATCAAACAAATCAGGGGAATTACTCCTATTTTCCTGTGCTGTGCCGGTATGTTTTTCAATGAATTCACTATTCTTTATAACACATGTTTCTGCATCAATTTCATTTTCTTTATTCAAATTCATATCTATGTAACGACTTTTTTCAATATTGATAGTCCGAGCTTCATCACAAGTCTTCATACTTTTACTTTTAATGATTTCCTGAACTTCTTGTAATGGTTGACTAAGGATACAGTCTAGTTCTTCCTGAGAAAATGAGACTTCATCAAAATTGAACCTGTTAACCTTGACAATAGGGCTGAGTGGTCTGCCTGGTATTTCTGACCAATCTCGCAATAAACTTGTTCTATGTGTTGTTTTTTCTATTAAGTTGGGCACATAAAATTCGTCAACTGTTCTTATTTTGCTATAAAATATATTGGTTGTCTTATGATAAACTTCTTTATCGCTTTGATCATATTCAACAAGACCTGTTATGGGTGGTGTAGGATTTCTTTGCAGTATTTCTAAATATTTGTTATTTATGACTTCTTTTTTAATATATTCCGGTGTATTGAGTAATTTAGAATTTTTGTTTGTCACTCTTCTTTTTGTCTTTTGCACAGCAGTATTTGGCACTTTGAATCCATATTCTTGCAAAGTTGATTTAATTTTTCTTGATCTTTCTTTTTCAGTAAGTGGTTTTATATCATTGCTGACCTCTTCCTGCTGTGGTCCAAAATCTTGAAGTGATTTAGACAAAGCTATGGCAATCTGCAATTGTTCCGAGTCTACATCTAAACCAGAATTCTTACATGCTTGATCAAAATCTTTAGTGTATGTTAAAAGCTCATTTTTTCTTGACTTTACTAAAGATCTTATGTCTTTTTGACCTTTGAGCTTTTTATCTTTTTTTAAAGTACATTTGGATGGCTTTTTCTTTTTAGATCCAGCGTAAATTATCTTTTTCTCTTGAAAGTCACCTAGACTTTCATCCATACCAGATTTTGATTTAAAATACTTGCTTATGATTTTACTAGTCAATTTATCACTGGCAAAAATTAAAACAAATAAATTCTATACATAAATATTTAATTAAAGGCATCTACTAATGTACTAAAATAACATGGTAAAAGTAAATTTTTACCCACCTACCCAGTATCATTAATGTCTAAACTCATGTTTTGTACTACTTTTCTGGATTGTCTAGTCTTTCAGATTTTTCAAGGAGTTCCCTTATTTTATTTCCAGTTCTGTTTGGTAGGCCACTGGCGATCATTTGTTTACGTTCAACCTCTTCAACGGGGTCTTCATATAGGTAGTCTAGCGCTTTTCTAAAGTTTGCAGTGTAACTTGAATATCTGTAAAAACATAACCTTCGTGAAGTGTCGTAGGTACTTTTGATACGTGCACAATAATCACCTACATCAACTTTCTATAATCAACTTACTGGAAAAATACTCCACAAAGAATAGCATAACCGACTACACCGATAGCAACAATATCTCTTGCCCTTCCTGCTGGAGTTCCTCGTAATTGCCTAGGTTTCCATTTGGAATTGTTTACACCGATGGCCATTTTTCTTAATTCTTTTTTGGCAAGTGCGCAAAGTTGTCAGTGTCAACTGTCAAGGTACGTTTTTGTCACTGTCACTTTTTTTTTAATTGATAAACAGTCTTGAGTAAAGGCCAAGAACTGTACCGTGCCTGGTGGCTGGTGATGCCTATGTTACTTGTGAAGTTGTGAGTACCCGTTCGTAAAAAAACATAAATGTCAATTTGACATGTACCGTACCGTGCCTGGTGGCTGGTGATGCCTATGTTACTTGTGAGTACCCGTTCATAAAAAAACATAAATGTCAATTTGACATGTGTCATGTAATACCCTAATCTGTGGTCAGAATTTCAGAAAATATTCTGAATTTGCAAAAGAAAAACACTTGTTTTATGATTTATTTGTTACGAATGATAAATAAAGTTTCTGATATTTACTAGTGCTTTGTTATAATATTATAACAGTCAGAAACATGAATTTAGCTTTAAGACAAGTTTTAAAGAGGCAGTCGTTTAGGTTATGTGATAAAATTTCATACAAATATTTACAAGCTCCAGTAACCTCATCATGTCCTCTAAACACTGTGGTTTACTCCCGAAATTACTGCGACAATCGTGCAGATCAACGCCGATTGCCACAATTAATGGAATTTCCACCCATTGTTTGGCCTTCAGTTTTAAAGTTTATTAAAAACTGGATGTATGTGAATTTTATTATTCGACCGTATTTTGAACAAGAATTTAGCCTAAATAGTTTCATTGAAGCATCCAAACACGCCGTTGAGGTTTGTTTTAGCTGTTTTATATGACTAATGGGCTTATTGATGAATTTCTGCATTTCATTTAATAATATTGTTATGTGTAGGTTGTTTCAGAAAGCCTACAAAATAGTGACTTCAAAAAATTAGATGGGCTAGTTGATGGTGAGGCTTTGGAGGCTCTCAAGACAGCAGTTTCAAAGCTGTCAGTTTCTCAGAGGCAGCTACTAGCTGTGAATAAGGAAGACATATTTTATGCTTTTCCTTACCAAGTAAGAATCATTTTATAATTTTAAACATAAATGATAATTTATTGTTATAAGTATTATCTACCTTACTTTTAATCAAATTTCACTTACTTATAACAACAGGTTGGAGTTATTTTTGATGATGCTGATAAAAGATGGGTGGAAATAACAATGTGTTATCATGTCATGAAGGGACTCAAACAGATGAAAGAATCTGATGACCTACCACCTATTTCATTAGGGTAAGTTTTAATTGAAAATGCCTTAAATTCATATTTTATACTAATTACTTCTTACTTTGATTTATCTTGAACTTAGAAAGTAATTATTAAAAATTTATGGTACAAATCTCTTTTGTAGTGTGCAGCCAGAGTTTCAAGACAAAATATTTATCCTCAATTATAGATTTATAAGGGAATTTACAAAAGGTGTTGAAGATAGCTGGTGGATTAATATTGTCAATCATTTCCATCCTCAACCAGCTGTTGCAAATAGACTTTAACACCCAGAAACGTCAAACGAGAGACAAATAATTAAGGATAACAAATGTATTTATGAAATAAAAAACTATTGCTGATGTTATGTATTTATTAACTAAAATAATATGTAAACCTTAACCTATTTAAAAAATATATAAAATAAATAAGTATAAAATTACATTTAACTTATCATCACTATTCTTCGTTATAAACAGTAGAGTTTTTATCAAGGTACACTAATTTTTCCTTTATTTTATTGATTAAAGCAGCTGCATCTCCTGAAAATATAAGAAAAGGATGTTAGATATTTTATTTTTTAACTTAGGGCAAGAATGTTACTCCAAGTTCTAATTTTAGAGTTCCTCAAGTCAATGATAACATAAAAAACAAAATAGCTCAACAATGCAAAAAGAAAAGATGAACTATCGACAATAAAAAATATCACCTTGTACTGGATCATATAAAGATCTTTTAAAAACACCACATTGAACTTTTATAGGCCTTTGTTTCCTCAATGATTTCTCCACATCTGTAAGGAACAGTAAGAATAAACTTTATGTAAAAATATAGTTTCAAAATAATGGAGGTATACATCAAAATATTTTAATTCTTAGCCTGATCTTAAAGTTTGTATCAGATATTAACAAGGTTTATTATGTAATTTATAACCTATCGCTCAAACTTAGATGTGTTTAGGACTCAAAGTATTAATGGAAATATTACAGTGTTTTACTTACCTAAATGTACCTTATCGAACAAAACATTAATGTCCAAATTCTCACTTAATCTTGTGCACAAAGCTTCAACATATTGACTAGCGCATGGTGAAATCTTTTCTGTGTCACCCGGTCTTAGCTCATACGTTAAATTATTGTCTATTGTTGTTGAACATTCAATTTCCAAGACCTCATATGCAGCTTCAGATGATTGAGTTGAGTATCCAATAATTAAATTGTTATATATGCTGTACTCTTCTATACATGATAGTGATTCATATATTTTTTGATTTTTATTTCTGGAAAGATATAACAGGTTCAGCAAGGATGTAGATGTTTTGTAAGTAATAGTAAATATTGTGGCAAAAATTATATCTACTTGTCCAAAAATAGTCTGCACATATCCATAATCAGTATGCACAAGTCTGGTTCACACTTGGCCACCTCCCTGAGTATCCAATTCTCTGTTACAACATGTTCAAATTCAATATCCTCAGTGGGGCAGTCTATTCCAAGAATGCATTTGGTATTGCACAACTCACAGCCGTGTCCAGCATAGAATATAAAACCTGACAAAAATAAACATTAACTGTAAGTTGAATATAATTGATTAAAATGCAGTTAGCATTTTCAACTCAGGAATACTTACAATATGAGTCCTTGGGTATTATGCTAATAATATTTTGTAGAACATCTTTTAGGCCACAACTTGTGACATTTTTAACAACAATTGGTATAAATCCGAGAACCTTTAGTTTTGATGCTAAAGAATCACAATCTATGGACGGTGTAGCTAATTTTGATAAATGTTTATATTTGTCATTGGCAATTAATATAGCCACTTTAGATTGAGGTTTATAATATATGAAGATTGCTTTATTGTTTAAGGTTGTGCTGAGGAACTTTTTGTACTGAGAAACTGAGTAGCCTTTTTTATCAAGATGTTTTATTAGGAATTCGCCAGGTTTCTTTACATCATTGAAATTTAAGCTGAAATCAAAAAATGATTATATTTTCATAATGTATTAGTTACTAGATGACGCCTGCAACTCCGTTGCGGCAAAAGTCGTTTATCGCACAGAAACTGTACATTTTTCTGGAATAAAAGTATCCTATGTCCTTCCTCGGGACACAGCCACACACCGCCATCATCACAGAACACAAATTCCTCGCGGCCATCATGCCCATAGCAGGCATAAAGAGGTAACAGACACACCAAGCTAATGTGTTGATATCTATAGCTTAAACTTTAAAGTACATGCCGGAAATATTAGCGGTTTACTTACGATACATTTGCCAATCTAGCAATTACATCACATTGCTCGACATTTAAGGCCAAAACTTGTTTATAGTCTGGATATGGTAAGTTCTGTAGCAATGACATTTTTATTTTTAGAGTACTTAAAAATTGTTAAATGTTAAATTGATTATAATTTTTAAACATTTCTATATTTACAAACAAAAATGATATATAAACATTCCAAGTGCGAGGTCAAAGGGTCATCAGCTGACAATTGACATTTGACATGTGTCAAACCGTGACAGTCTATATTTGTTTTTTTTTTATTATTATTATTATGGCACTACAGTCTGTCAAAAAAGGCATGATAGGCGGGATATTTTTTAAATGATAAAAATAATATGAGAACTTTATTAATTCGAGATAAAAATGTGCAAGGTGACAATATTTAAAATGTACAAATACACTGTAAAAATACAAAGAAAACTATAAGCGTGATTACGTTTAGAAAAATTTCCCGCCTGTCATGACTTTTTTGACAGGCTATTACGGCTATTGAACCATAGTGTCGAGTATATAAGTCACCGTAAGATTGTAAACACCTCGAGATTGTAATATGTTAGCGGATGTCAATGGACAAGCTACATAATATTATATTTATTTTATTTTAATCGGTAGTCACCATGTATAAATTTAATTAGTGATATAATATTTTAAATAGTAATAAGTAAGGTACTTGATTTTCATAGATAGTTATGTTACACAACTTCCTCTTCTCATATTTAAGTAAATAATTATCTTAAATATGAGAAGTACATTAATTAATATTAAGAATTATGTACTTAACTAATTCTTAGCTATTTTTAATTTTTAATGTATTTTATATTATTTTACTATATTTGAATTGTCAACGGAAGTTCGTCTCTTTTGTTTTAAAATGGTATAAAAGCCAGCCATATTGCATTGATTGACACATTCTGTAATTAACTTTGAAACGTGTAAGGTGAAACTCTGCCCGAATAAATACTACTCAATGTTTAACTCGAGACTTTTCATACTCCATAATATCTCCTTTTGTGATTATAAGGAAGAGAATTGTGGTAGATTTATAAAAATTTCGCTAATCGGGAGTGTCTATATTTTGTCTGTGAGTCATGTCTATATTATCTATCTACTAATATCGATAGTGTTTTATTTACTATTTGTAATTGTGGTTAAAACTGTCAATATATTTATAATGCTTTGCTGGATGTCAAAGTATTTTCATAAAAAAATAATTTAAAATAGATTTAGTGGTTGCAACAAATCGTAAGAAACAAACACACATTCGCATATTTTTAGGTATTATGAACGCATGCATTTTATTACATCCGTTTTAGGTAAAGCCATGATATCTATGATCTGTTCTACAGCTATTGCCTACAGTCCGAAATTTTTGCTTTTATTCGTGTACAAATCACTGCAAACATAAACTTTTCAGTTACAAACGTAAATTAAAAATGTTTGGAGCTCCGCTGTAGTTACACTTGCCTTTGATATTCGCATAAAAAGTATAAACTGTCAATATTTGACAGCTACGGGCAGAGAACTATGTTCGAAGTTATTGTACCTGTGGTATGACCTTAACGATCACAGTGATAAGGTTTACTTTCATTTAAACTTTTGATTCACATTTTTTGATTTCATATCTTTTTACGGCCTCCATTTATGTGAAAAAACACACATTTTTAAATTGTTATTTACCTAGTTATCCACACGTCTTCAATCTCCATACTAGAAAAGATTACGTCCTCAAATATGTTCTAACATAAAAAGTTCGGCCTCTAAACGGCCTCGAAATAACCCCTTTCAATAGATATTTTACCTACCATAATATGCGTGTATGCCATAATACAATTAACATACAGTAGCATATCTAATGGCCGGTTTACATTTATACCTATCCAGTGCTCCAATCCAGAGCTGCTGGAATAAAGTAAGGCATTTTAGATGCATGTATACCGTACACGTTTTACGTTTACATTATTCCAGTAGCAATCAGTGCTGTATTGGAATAATGTAAGCAGGTCATTAGCTATGTTCAAGTGTAAATTCAACCAAACACAGAAAAAACTTTTACGGGAATTATCCTATGCTAAAGTTATCTGAAATCATGCCAATCAATAAATTACCTATATGTTTATATAGTGAATGATTGCGCTTATTTTATCTAGTAGAAAAATGGGAATCGGATTCCCATATTATTTAAGAAAAACATAAAATGGAGCATGGTATTAACAGCTTCATATTTTCCGACTTGAAGGTACAATTATATTAAAATTTAAAAGCAAATAAAAAAGTTGCTTCTGAATATTTAGTCAAACTTAAAATATTCATTGATATAAAGATTCCAGTTACTACTCTTCTTACGATTGTTTTTTTCAAATCAATATGAAAGTTTTTTTCTCGTTTTTGACACCCTTAGCAATATTTCCGGGAGTGTAATATCGTGGCCGCCACAATGGTGTACTGTCTGTTATTACACTATGTATACACGGGTGTTTAGGTTTACAAGTTAATAAAATCTGTCGGATAAAGCCCCGGTCTGCGCTGCCCGCGGCGTGTTTCATTTGCGGATGCAAAGTAATTAGTCGCGTGCGGCAAATCTAAATATTTTAGGTTCGAATTTCGATTTATATTCGTTCGCCTGAGCGCGCGGTTTAGCGGCTACACTACGAGATCATTACAAGGAAACTGTATATTTTCCTATGTCACACCCCGGGATTAGAATAGAGCTATTAAAATCAGTTCAGCAGTTTAAGCGATGAAATTTCACAATTTTATTGAAGATTTAAACAATGAAAACTAATCTACGTTTTCTTTTCCCGTCTCTCAAAGTATAGTATCTCCATATCAAGTTTCATCTATATCGTTTCAGCCTTTTTAGCGTTAACAGGTAACAGACATACACACTTAATTTGCAGTTCTAATAATATTAGAACGGATTAAGACTGCAGTAGAGAAAAAGATTTGTATTTTTAGGGTTCTGTAGTCAACAAGGAACCCTTATAGTTTCGGTCTGTCCGTCTGTATTCGGCGAAGTGTAAACGAACTTTTCGTTCAAATTCCTTTGAAAGTAACTAAGATGATGTTGTTAGTAGTGTAAAACATGTTATAAATGTACAGGTACTACGGAAACCTAGGTATTGCGCGTGGCCCGACACGCACTTGGCCGGTTTTTTTCTATTTGCAGATGTTGAACCACTTTAAATCTGCCAGTAACTTAAATACAAAAGTTAAATCACATTAAAACTGCACAGTAACAGCAACATGCCGACCACTAGCCTCGACCACTGGCTACAACCACTAGCCTCAACCGCTAACAAATCGACAAAACAAACGCAGCCATCAACCGCAATCCTGAATGCTGCCTGTGATGTAGAACCGATAAATAAACCATTTAAGCAACTTAATTAACGTAATCTTAGGGTCAATTCAGACCGCAACACGACGTGTTATGCATTTCTGTACTGAATTTGACAGATTTGCAAGACGTCTTACGCACTTAAAATTTACCAGGCTACCTAAGGCTGGCCGCATACACACGCCTTCCTAATGTGAAATTACGATTTGGTATTCTGTGAGACTAGCTCAAACGTTCATTTTTTGTCTGTTTACCTACTTATATATATTACAGCTATAAATATACTAACATCATAATTCATAATTCATAATTCGTTTATTGCCAGAATGAAGTACAGGTTGGTCTTAGTTCTATATATTATACAATTGGATCTTTCATTCTACCATATTAAAATGGTGT
>DWQO01000188.1:0-11234 GCA_018236845.1 Plebejus melissa
GTAGTTGCTTACCATCAGGTGACCAGTTTGCTCGTTTGCCCCCTTATTGAATAAATAAAAAATTGTGTGTACAACAAAATATGTTAGGGGAAAAGACAATTTTTAACATACAGATACACAAAAAGAAGGAAAGGTATTTCTCCCGGAATTTGGTAAATAAAGGTGGAGCTTTTCTACCTCCCTCCAAAATCAGGGTTTAATATAAAATTCCGGTGCGGTCGGGGACGATATATCGTACAATACGACAATAGGTCGGACGATACACTACCCGATATTACATTCCTGCGATTTATCGGGGCCCGTGTAAATATCGGTAAGGAATGTTCCCCCAAGTCCTCCTCGCATAATAATATTAAGTGAGCCTAGTACAATTTTTATTTCGCTGACTTTCGCTGACTTAATTTTTTTTTGTTTCTTTAGAATCTTTAGATAGAGAGGATGCTCTTTTAATATAATAAGGCTTTTTCTAATCATAAACTTATTATGTCATCTAACAGATTTACTTGTCCTCATTCAATTCTTATTGCAAGTAAACGATGCAGCATTCAATAAAGCTGTCTACGAACAATAAGTTTCTAATCAATCGTTTTTATGTTGCAGGTAAGGGAACACTTAATTACTGCAGTTGGTAAGTTTTAATTACTTCATCGTTACATCGTTTGCCAAGATACAGCGTGTAGCTAAACTAACCTAACAGTTTATCATCACCAAACGGTCCTTGCCTATAAAATCGTGATTAAATTGACGATATCTCGAGATATTTTCCGAAATATGCGTGATTCGTGAAGGTATAGAAACAAACTCGAGTTTCTACATTCCGACGTGGTGAAACATCCTGTACTCGGCGATAGTTGTCGCGCCATCGCTTTTTATGTACGGCACCTAATGGCCGCTCCATCTGATATGAAATAGACTTGTGCGGACTTTTTACCGCCACCAGACTCTCACGACAGCCCCTGGAATACCTGGAGACGGCGTATCTAATACTAAAGTCCGATTCGATGTATGAAAAGGCAAATGTAGAACCACATTGCAAATTGCAATAGGTTAAAAATTATGACACAAAATGCAAAAGCGTTGATGAACCAACAATTAGGCAAAAAAGAGGAAAACCCTACGGGCTACGGTCTCAATAACATAAAACACAATTACCGATCAAAAATGCCCAGTCTATTAATTGTTTAATTTAAGAATGCACAAGTCGTAATTGCTGGTGCTAATAAAGAAGTCAGTCGGAGTAAAAACTCGTCCGCGTCCATCAATTATAATGCGTAATTAATTAATATGGACGCGGCGACGTCACGTTCCGCGCTTTTTACTTTTTTTAATTGAACGAAGACGTCAAATGTCAATTAACAATGACAGGTATGGAAGCGACGCGAAGAAGGAATTCTATTTTTAAAAGTACATTCCTCGTCCGTTACCGGGTGATAACTCGTAAATTATACCTCGCCATTGAGGAAAAGGAGTCCTAAATGCAAATAGATCCGGTCTAGAAAGCCCCAGGAGAAGTGCGCTGCGACCCGCGATATCTTCAATGGAAAGTTCACAAATTTCATATTCATGCACGTGTAAACTGTAAAGTTGTAATTTCGTGTGTTTTCGAGTGCAAAATTTACGACCACCAGAGGTACCGCCGCATATTATACATATATGTACGGGGCCTTAAACTAATATTATAATAGGTAACGCGAGATGTTTTTTAATTGTGGGCGCCTGTAATTGAACACCGTAATTTAAAATTAGCAAAATTTACGAGTGTAATCCAAAAATGGGCACGTTTATGACATTTTTAGTGAGTTGAGTGACCGACGCACCGGGGCGGAGGGCCCATTCTCCTCACGTCCTCCCCCCTCCCCCCTCCCTCTCCACGACGAGGCGACATTTTATTTAATCAAGACCACTTTTTTAACATTCCCAAAGCAGAGTCATCATATTTTCTAAACGTGCCATAAAATATTAAAGACTAGCACTCCGCCCGGGCCGCGTCGTCGCTGGAATTACAATTTTTATAATTAAAATGTTTTATCACTCGCTTTAAGCGGTAATAAGCGGCGGCTATAAACTTTTATCGTAACCATTAAAACTATTTTCGGTAGGTCCGACAAAAATTCGTAAGTAACTTAATTATTGTCCAAGACTTGAGGAGCCGTAAAACCCGTCTATTTATTTAGTAATTTTTAAAATCTGATCTGTCTGACTGCGTGAAATTAGGAGGACAAATGGGATGTGCGAGGAATCTTATAAGAAAATTCGTCGTCCCAAATAGAAGTGGCTATCTGATCGTCATCTTCAGCGGCGGCCACTCCGCCAGCCCCGTGTCTTAGGCCAACCATTAAAAAGTTAATTACGTTTGTGAGTGATCTCGGCAGAGTGTCCAGCGCCACATTCTAACCGTTTTATTGGTCGTTAAGTATACCCCTGTCCCCTGTCCCCTGCCCACTGTCCCCGCGCGGGCGTAAATTTTGAGATTCTGTCAGATTTATTAACTATGCCCGGTGTAAATTCGTCGTAAACGTCCGATACTGTTTTACTGCCGTATTTTTTCTCGTCACCGCGGACCTCCTTTTTGCTCGTCCTTAAGTAATTATCTCGGTCTTAACAAAGAGGTTTATGGGTCGTAAATTCGGGAACATATTGGGTCCGTTTTATTGGCGGATACGATATGGAACATTTTTAATACTTACAACTTTTTTATATGCTCTCATTTTTAATGGCCGGCGCGAGATTGCCTCGGACGCCTCCGTGGTCGCCGGTGGCACTTCACCCTTGCTCGTACAAAACAAACATTAGAAAAAAGCAGATACTCTCCAAAAACAATGTTATCAAATAAACGAGAATGCAGCGCAGCCCCTAGCGGTCTCCTTCCAGTCTAATACGATCTATATTAAAAATGCATTCGCTTGCAGACAATTTTTCTCACTTTGCACGAAACGCTCCCTTAATGACTGAGGGCATTAGTTATCTTCAAATTACGCCTGATAGGTATACTGGGGGAAGAAAAAATGGAGGGTGCCGAGGAGACTCCGATAACTTGAATTCGAATAGAACTCCTTATCTACGACTCTGATGGACAAAAAAGTAATTAAGATTACTTTTAAAAAGAAAAGAGACTGAATTTTTGAATAGATGTAACATAGTACTACAGCTGATGTACATTACTTTATTCTGGTACAAGCTTATAGGAAAAATTTAAACATTACAGCTATTACAGTCTCGGCTAACTAAATAGGACTAATAGGAATTTTTAGTTACGCATTTCACTGGATCTGTAAAAAAGCATTTTTGAGTATCTTTGTCATCTTACAGGAAACTTACAAGATAGAGTCTAATAATAGAGACCAGGTTTATAAAATAGATTCGCCTAATTTCAAATATTGTATTGCTATCAAAGCAATAGCAAACCTTATTCTTTAACCACGAGCTAATCTACATAAAATATATTTTACATCGACCCCAAAACAAATTCAGTTTGTCTAAACAAAAGTTTTTATCGTGTAGTGCGAACCCTGCTTGTCAATTTCCTCGCGACCGGGGTCTGGGAGCGAGGGGGAGGGAGGGGGGAGGGAAGTATTGTTTTAAAGACAGTTTTAATTTCCCGAAGGTGATTTATCACTGAATATGTTACAATCGATATTTATATTTTTTGTGGCGCGAGGGAGCGACGTCCCCCGCGATGTTTTGAATATAGAACGCACGATCATATTTCGGAGTGCCTTTGCGGGTGACGCGCCATATTTTGGATTTAGATTTTAGAACATTAGGAGCTTATTAACATTGAAATATTATTCAATTAAATTCAATTGAAATTCATAGTTACGAGACCTTATTAGAGATTAGATACCTACCTTATACTCATAAATTTTTTAAAATTAATGTATTATTATCATTACGTAGAAAATAAAGTTATTCAGTAATTGCTCGCTAATAATAATTATCAATTACTTATAAACAGGAACAAAAAACTGAGATTTCACCCCAAGTTGTTTTAAAATCTTCCCGTTTCAACCACTAGATGGCGTCGTTTCAAAGTTTATGATAAGAGCTTGGTGAGCTTTTAAAGTAATCGGCTTAAACTTTGTCGGCTTTACTTTGCTTCTTTCGAGTTCTGAACGTCAGTAGGTTTTATCGGCGGTGCGTGAATAGTACGGTTTAATATTTTACTTGGAACTGCAAAATTAGGGCACTCCGCATTCGGGTCGCAGGCTAGTCGTAAAAAAAACAATTCAAACGAGATTCTAATAAGACCGCGTCACGTGTTATTCCATCGCGGAATAAGACCACCGACGTTAAAGTTCGAATTTAGAACACGTTCGAAAACATGCTAATCAGCAATGGCGGCTTCCCGCGTGATTTGCAAACACTGAGATGAAGTGACGATTGTATGTTGATTGTATTTAGGTGGCTTTTCTTAGCACTTCGCTGGCGGCTCCATTGTGTTTTTTAAGCTCTCTTTGAACGCATTGACAGCTGTCATTTCTGACAGTGATGTTGCCTAGTGAGTTCCGATTGGAGCTCTCACCACTCAACAAATTGCCAATATTGATGGCTCAAAATCTTCATTTATGCTTAGAATATAATTACTATATTATAAGCTCGATACTAATTTTACAAACTTCAACGTGTATTCAAATGTTGCAAAATAATGCAACATTGCAGAACCGACTCTAACATGGCTAATTTGACTGTTTTAATTAGTACCTATATATTATAAAAAAAGCGTTTATTGTGGTCGGCTAGACGCGCGAGTCGCGACGTGCGTGCGTGAAAGTTGTGGCGTGCGATCATTCCGCATAGTTGGCTGCGGTGGTTTTTTCGCCCGTTTAACGCGCGGTTTCGTTTGCGGTGCCGATTTATGATCTGAGGACACTGCGGACGCGAATTCCGAAAAAACATGGCAGCTGTAAATAGAACAGTTTTACGCAACGAATTGAGTGCCTAAAGAGAGTTTTGGAAAGTAATTATTGTCCTTCTTAATGTCAATTTCGCACACGAATTAAATCCCAAGAATATGAATTATGAGTTATGACATTCATAATATATAACTATTAGCTTATTAAATGTTAATTCATCGTGTCGCATATAATTCTAGAAAAACGGTGTAGAGTCTATGTACGCTCGTCGCTGTAATAAATAAAGAGTTTGCGCTGGTCTCAATTTACCCGTTCGAAACACCGGTAGCTGGCCGGGACAAAAGAAAAACGATCTTTCCCATTTCCATCTGGCAATTGTTTACCAGGCGCGCATAGAGCGGGAGCGGCACAGGTGTACTCGCCGTCATTTGCATACATAATCGCGGGGACAAAGACGCGGCCGTGCTCCGTGCATCTTATGCCTCCCCGGTAAGCATTATGATAAATGTTATGGCAATGGACTTAGTTAAAAATAATTTGTTTTGTTCGACTTAGTTATTTCCCATTGTCTACTGTACTGCTACTGAGCCAACATTAATTTGTTACGAACGTTCCGATCCACTCCCCGAGTCAAAATAGCTTAATTCTATTAGCTAACATTGCTCATATTCAGTAGTAAATCAGCCCGAGGCCCCGATTCACCGCCGAGGAATACCCAAGTATAATTACATTTATGTGTATTAAAAAAGAAAAACGAGTAAACCGACCCGAAGCCACTATCGTTAAAATATCGATTTCGAATCGGTATTATGTTATAACAATCTCATTAACATGTAAATTAGTCGGTCAGAACAATACGTAACCGAACCAGGAGAGCAACAAAAAGCGTTTTAAAGGATGAAAATGAATAGCGGAGAAAACGGGGCGATTTTAATTAGAACTGCGCCCGGGGCGACCGCAGCCCGTAAACTCGCACTAAGACCTGAGGCGCATTAAAAAATTAACTCGCGCGTTTAGAATATTGTAACTGCGCTTATTCCTAACATCACCGCCCGTCCATGCGGCCCTGGTAATTAACGCTGGATTCTAATTTATGATCTCCTCGGAATGGCGAGTTTTTTAATTTAAATTCTGATTATACAGCGAATTCATCATCAACAACGCATTCCGGCTCATATTATGACCGCTGGGCGCTGACGCTATATTACTTTGTAAACAGTTATTTCTTTTGAAAAATTCATCAGGTAATGTAATTTACAGAACACGTCATAACATAATATCGTACTGCTCGATCCCGCAGTAGATTGCGGATTCCGCGAATCCATTTCGTCCACAATCTCTCGGTTCCTCAATATCGCGAACATATTTCTCGGCAATATTTTCGGGCCCGGAGTATCTGCCCGAATATATCATCCCCGCAGATTTAGTCGCGAAACAGGAGCGAAATCTCCATAGAAATCGCCCGGAGCAAATATTACCGAATCAGTTTTATCATACGAATAACCGGACCCGAATAAAGTTTTTTGGTACCACGCCGCGACGCGCACGGAACTCGAGGAATTCACGGGTAGATCCTTAAATTATCTTTACCCAGGCATACACTGATAAATGGAAAATAAGCGCTCCCCCGGGGCCGGGGCTCGGGGGGTCGGCTCCGAAAAACCACAAGACAATCCCTAAATTCATTATGCGAAAACATCCTCGGAATTCACAATATTATCCGAGCCGGGTTCCGAGACATCACATAAAGTGCGCGCTATCGCATGTACCGCGGCCGTGCGGCGGGAGGAGCGGCCACCTTCCCCAGGCCCTCTAAATTCATCTTAATTTACATCTGTATTATCTTCTCCGATATTACTATTTCCCGGTCGCTTTACGTGTACTTACGGCGTACTTTACATTTTCCACCCTTTTCTCCTCTCTCAGTGATTAGAATTCATTAGAGTCGTATTAAAATTAAATATCGTTTCTTGAAAATTCAACCTCCGAAACCTTTTCACGATTAGGCTAACGATCTTTTGAATCACATAATCAGTTGAAATCTTTGTTCTAATACACCAGTTCGGTTAGTTAAACGTGCAGTTACATACTATTACGCGGTCTTCTTATGCGGCGTTAAAAAGCGGTTAACGTGCGTTAGCCGAGTTAGCCGCAACCGTTTAATAACTATCATTACACGGGGCACCACCATAAAGGTGCTTTACGATATCTCACCCAATTACACTCGGCCCTGAAATGTATTAACCCTCATTATATTAATGCTAGAAAATAATCCTAATGCATGCTAATTGTATGTTGAGTAGCATTAAAAGCTGTTGATTTTGGTTTTGTTCTCCTTCTGCCGATTGTTGGTCTATGATTTTCTACGATTAAGATAAAGCACCTACAATTAGCTTCTATGCCTCTCAACACTACATAAGAATTAAGGAATAAAAAAACATTTCGGTGCTGCATATCCGGTGGGCGAAGCATCAAAGGTAAATCGTAGAGCAAACATCGCGAAATGATCCGCAACATAACTCCGGCGGTTGTTTACGCATATCGTAAAACGTACGCGAAGCCGCGCGTGAAGCTAGTAGCGAAATAAAATGTGCCATTTCCCTTACATTTAACGCGCGCGTCAATCGTAAAGAGAGCGTCACTCGGGCGGGCGGCGCAGGGCGCGGGGCGGGCGCAGGGCGGGCGGAGGAGCAGAACATGTGTCGTTAAGAGACCTCTTCGGCTAACAATTTCCTGATGGTCTGTAAATAGTAAGTTTATTGTCTTTTTATGAGGTACTCGGACCGTAAAAAGGAAATAAAAGAGCACCGCCGATGGTGATAATAAAAAAAATAATTTTCGACTCATCTTCGTGATTATCTCGCTCGGTTTTACGAGCGGCCCGCGGGAGGGAGCGGGACGGGGATGTTTTACGGCGTGTCGTATCGATGTGACCCTTTCGACTGGATGGGGGCAGAGGTCGTAAAACGGCATAAGGATAATGTTCCGGGTTCGCCGTGCTGCACTTCATTCATGATTTCGTTTTAGTACGACGGTGTACATGTAAATCCGATCGCTTTCGCGTTCTCAATACTCGTATCCGAACGTTTTCCCCCTTTTTATGCCGTGTTCGACATCCGTAATAGAATTATTCTCCACCATCTTTATTTGGCTCCGAACGAGTCGTTTCCTTCGCCGTTCGATAGCGTCCCGGTGATGTGACGATACGAGAGGTCGAAGAGGAATCGGCGGTCGCGATTCGAAAATGGAAAACCCGCGCGGTCGAAGCCGGGGATGGACGGTCCGCAATTCAAATTCGGAGCGACGATAACTGTTCCATTAATTGCGAGCGGGGATGTGCCGATCCGTCCCGAGCCCGACACTCCATTCGTTCGGCTCGGCTGAGCACCGCCCGCGCCCGCCCGCCCGCGGGACGCATCCTAATTCTGAAAGGGCCATCACCAGACCTTTATGCGCTAATAAAGTTGCGATATAAAAAGAACGGAGGCGTCCGAGGGTGAAGGAGCGGCCGGAAGGGTACGTCTTAAGTGCGCGTTTAGGAGATGTAGAGGGCGTGCGAATTTGTCAACCCGTCCTCCTGCGGCGGCTCTATTGCCCGATGATTAAATAAAGACGAGAGGCTTTTGTCGAGGAGACGTCCGTTCGCTCGTGACTTTTGTTCGGCGATTCGGAACCGATTGGCGTGTAATAGCGCGCCGTGACGTATTAATTTAACTTGTATTTTAACGCTGAAACTTCCCGATTAATACGTGCTCTGCTATCGCTTTTATGATGAGAGCTTTAACTGGCGTTATCTTTGTCCCGGTGTCAAATATTATTTCCCTTTGTTTACAGCAAATCACCGCGGTATATTGGCCAGTGTTATCAATGAAATGTTGAATTGTTCAGCTGAATTACGTTCAAAATTTTTTTGTCATTACATTTTTTGTATTGTAAAGAATATAACTGTCAATCATAAAGCCACAACAATAAATTACCAAAACACAAATCGGTTATACATACAGTATTCACAATAAATAAGCATTCATATTACAAATATTACAAGCGTTTCTCTCGCTCGGTATTCCACCGTTATATCACCGCGGCATTCCATAAAACATTAAATACCCATCAAAATATCTGAACAACGTACAAACGAACCCGCCATAAATAATCAACCACAAAACCTTCCCGTATGCAAAATTTCCCGGAGGACTATAAACATAAACGCGTCATAGGGCATCAAAGGGAGCAATCCCGGGGAAGGGCCCATCTGATACAGCCTTAAGGGCCCATGAAAGATGCTCAGACGTCGAGACGCCGATGTATAAAATCAGTACGAGCGTTAAATAAGGCTCCAACGGCCTATAAAACACTCTGGCCCTCTCTTTGTTTAGGCGAGCGGATCTAGATGGCGTTTATCGCAATTTCCTCGGGTTCTAAGAATTTCAGTAATGAAATTCTCGTTTATATGTAGTGGTGTTGCTGCAGCTGCTGTAATGTTCATTATCGTCATAAAGATGATCAGTATAATCATCATCATCATCATCATCGTTATAATCATTCATCAAATCATCACACTGCTTATTAATTTCTTTATTATTATAACATTTGAACGTGGTAAATTCGTCGTCATAATGTTTGTAACTATTTTGTATCGAGTCAGTTTTATTGCACTATGAATTTTCAAAAAGGTAAATTAATATTCAATCTAAAATGGCTCAATTCTGAACTGAATTATGAACCTTAGCCAAACGGATGTAAAAATCAAATTTTACTATCCGTCTCTACTGTCGCTATAAAATTCCGCAAAAATCACATTATAGTCCCGAGGAACGGGAGCGACAATTGAATTGTTGCAAGTGAAAAAAAACCGCAGAACTGAACAACACTTACGCATTGTAATCGGCGGTAAATCGAATAAGGCGACACTCGAGGAAACCGAGTTATTCGGCCCCCAACACTAGCGTAATCGAATTGAGACCGCCACTTGGCCGCGAGTGTTACTTTGTTAGCGGAGGACTCTCAGACTATGCATGACAGAGGCACGGGGAAAATTCACTTACAAAATTGAAAATTCGGTTTAAGAATCGAAATGCGATGTAACTTTACATAATTTTATATTCTAAAGAATATTAATTTTAAAACTATGACAAATGTAGAAACTGAAAAGTGAAAACTAAGTACTTAGATACTAATTCATATTTTACAGGAAATTTTATTGCATTTGACGAACTCAAAATTCCTGATACAAAAAAAGTACTAATTGACCTCGTCATAGTATAATGCGCAGTAGCCACTATGCCAGTAACTGGATATATTAGTCTAAATAAATATTGTAAGTAATAAACAAAACAATGTAGCGTTAATAAAAAATATATTAGTATTCAGGACCACACTGCACAGCCGAGTGAGGAATAAATATTACCGGACTAGTTCTGTGCCGCGAATGCGGTTGGAAATGCTTTAGATACTAATTGTAAACTGTAAAGTAGTAAATATTCTAAAAGAAACAAAATTATGACCGGGCTTGAACAAATTGGGCCTGTTTCACCACTTCCTGATAGGTGCTGGATAGGCTATCCACAGCTGCTTAACTTGACAGACAGAGAATGGAGAATCTGTCAAATACGTTGTGGGTAGCTAATCCGGCACTTTATCAGGAAGTGGTGAAACAGACCCTTAGTAAATAGAAACATTTGAACGTAATCGAGAAAATGTAGGAGAAGTTTAAGCTCCTCTAGGTGGAGCTGAAACAGACGTACAGTCGAGCAGTAATGCCCCATTTGGTATTCCGGCAGGAGACG
Organism: Plebejus melissa; assembly: GCA_018236845.1. Classification (NCBI taxonomy): domain Eukaryota; kingdom Metazoa; phylum Arthropoda; class Insecta; order Lepidoptera; family Lycaenidae; genus Plebejus; species Plebejus melissa. The sequence goes on from DWQO01000188.1 coordinate 10,640, forward strand.
AGAATTTGAATATGTTGACGCGGAGTCGCGAGCTTGAAATTTGAACCGGCCTCACCTGTGATTGCTGGCGTGATATCCATCACAAAACAACTAAAAGCCTTTTTATAAGAACAAAAGAATACTCACAGTGATGACTAAAACTGAAAATCACTGTGATTTTGATAACTTGAATAAAAAATTAAACTAAAGTACTAAATTAGAAAATGTAGCTGGCGTATTACTTTACCTTTTGATTTTCAAATGTTTGGACTTTCCTACTTCAATGTACAAACAAGTATAATAATGAAACAAAAAAATTACTGCCGTTGATATAAATGAGTGCCTTTATGAGTTACTATGATTTTAATACGAGAAATATTAGCATGCTCAGATTTCAACACTGATTGGATTGATGATTCTATTTACGATATTGTTTCTAGAAACCTCAAGTAGCGAACGGCTGGCAAGAGTTGCAAGTGGCATCACCATCTAATGACATAAATAACAGTACAGAGTACAGACACTTCCTACTAATATTATAAAGGCGAAAGTCTGTTTGTGTGGATGTATGGATGTATGAATGTTTGTTACTCTTTCACGCAAAAACTACTGAACG
>DWQO01000189.1:0-11218 GCA_018236845.1 Plebejus melissa
TCTACCCATCTTTTTAAAAGTCTACATATTAAGGCCTGTATTCACTTTGATTAGTAACAAGTGCAAGTGATTAGTGCAGGTGATTAGTAATCAGGAAAAAGTACGTGTGGGCAGCGACTGATTACCAGGAAGTTTTAAATTTCTCCTTATTACTAATCACTTGCACTAATCGCCTGCACTCGTACAGTTAATCAAAGTGAATTTGATGAAATTTCATACGTAAGTCAATTAAATTTATTGTCATTCCATGAGTTTCGGGACAGAATAATTTTATGACGAAAAGATGGACGATTTCCACGCGAACTTCGGCGCAACGCGAACATAATCAATTTTCCGTAGACAATTCTTCCTCATAGTTCATAATGCTTATCTTTGTATATAAAAGCAGCCAAGTACCTACCTCTACATCCTTTTAGGCTCTACATTTACGAAAAAAGGAGGAGGGGTCATGACTCTACATTTAGGAAAAAAGGTCACGTGTTGGAGTCCTTTAACCCAAAAAAGTACAAAACGTTAAACCACTTCAAAATGTTCCATTTGAACGTCAGTAAATAGCGAGTGAACCAGGTGACAATCTGATCGGCAAAAGAAATAGTCCAGTTTTACATACGGCGCGGCGGGTACCAAACATGGCGCATAAATCGCCGCTTCGTGATGCAGTGCCTCGTTGAATATGTATAGATGCTCCCTTCCGCGGTCCTCATTTTACTAATAGATTTCTCTTTATTAAATTTGTATACGTTTTCAGTATGGCCACTGTAATCTTAAAGTTAATCACATTCTCTTGTATACTCCCGTTTTCATTTGTTTTAAATTGAAAAAAAGAGAAATTATTCATTTTTTATTATTTTGAGCGGTAAGTTCATACTTCATGCCATTTAAATTTATAATATCATAGACTGTTTTGCGCTTAAATTTTGAACAAAATAATAAAAATAATATAACACAATATTATAGAAAGAGCAAAATAAGATTTTTGTTACAATTACATTTATATAAACTTTGGCGTATCTTCAGTTAGTTGATATTTATTTGAACAGTTATTAGTTGTTTACTGCGTGTTAATTAAGTATGTATTAAATTAAAATAATTGCTTATAGTACTTTACGTCAACAAACACATTGAAATTTAATTATTATTCATACATCATTATGATGCCAAAAATATTTTTCCTCATAAGATTTATTAATTTTTATATACGAGTTACTTAAGATTTAAAAAATGTTTTATTTTTAGGTCGCTTAGTCCATGTTTAGACTTTTTTTTACAAAAAACTCGTCCTCGAACAGTGCTTTTAGTAACATATTCGTTTTTCATCGATAAAGACGTTATAATGTCTTTATTAAGATTGGCTATCGAGTGAGCTCACGCCCGCTTATTATTATAATTTAGATGTGCCTAAGGTCTTCTACTAAAAGGATGAAGTCATCAGAATTCCCAATTCTTTATATAAAAAATATACAGTTTTATTAAGATCGCCTTACGCATTGGAAGCTCAAATATTTTTATCAATTCGTTACTCGAGTTATTTAGGAGTTGGGATAACAAATCATGGTGGTATTATGCAAGAATGGTATTCGCGACGCCAACTCATGGCAAGCGTTCATTTACGTGCCTCTATTTTTTGTTTGTTTTACTCCAGGCTTTCCATATTACGCCTCGGGAAATATACTACGTAGAGGAAATCATTATATTGTGCTGAAATATAACACATTATAAGAATAGATCGAACTCATTACAAATATTATTACGGAGGCAAAACTTCGTCAACGACCCTTCACAGTTAAACTGCTGAACAGATACGAAAGTTCTTGGGGTCTCGCGAAAAGACATATGATGGTTATTACTTATTGGAAGTAAATCATATTCGGTTCCCATGAGACCCACATATTTAAGCTAAACTCTCAACTGAATAGATACCGCAGTAAATACCTAAATGTGTTTATTAATCAAGTAAAATATGTACTAATATTAGGAAGGTAGGCACCAGTTGGAGAAACTAATTTATGAAACAATATGAATTCTAAATTAAATGTCTCCGTTTCAACCGCCACTGATAAATCTCCGTTGATAAATGATAAAGTTCGTATTTACTATTTATTTAATTTCCCAGATACAAATTAAATCCATTAATTAAGCAACAGGAAGTATAACGATATAAGGCAGTCACGAAAGTTTATGAATAAAAATTTGTATAACAGTATCAACTTAATTAGGAGTCATTAAAAGTTTGGAAGTTAAGCGGATGCGAGTCTTACGCCTCATTGTAATTCCGGGTCCATATATTTGTAAAGTTGGGGCTAAAGCCTCCAAAAAGTGCCGATTCATCATCGCAAAGCCCCGAGCTCAAAACCGGAGTCCCTTATAAATCTCACTTCCATACTTTCGCGGGAGAGAGTGGTTTATGGGATCCTTGAGGCTATGGATTCGGGAAAATATTTCCTCTCCGTGCTCCGACAAATGAAGGAGCATTGAGCACATTAGAATGTGTGAAAAGGGCCATAGGCGGTTTTATTGTTATGCGCAGCAATTCGTTTAAAAGCGAGCGTCGGTACTTTCATACCGAGTACCTATTTACTAATATTTATTGCGCCTCTTTGGTTTTTCGGTCGGAAAAAATTTAAGTGCTTTCTTACATAATGCCTCTGAATTTCGTTACTCGGGTGAGTAGCGCTAGTGAAGTATTATTTAGCGTGCACGGTTTTACACTTTAACGAGGTAGTTTGAGCTGAAGGAACCCATTTTCAGTGCTTCGATGAAATTACTTACGGTCGGACCAAATTATGAGTAGAATCGTCCAAAAAGTTTTCGTGTAGTTTCGGTAGTAGGACCAATTTTCAGATGTTACTTTTTTAGTTATTCATCCAGTAACTCTGATTTATGTTATGGACACAATACATAATTTAAAACGTTATTAATTCATGTTGTTTATGTTTGAGAATCATAATCTTTACATTAATTTTACTTTTCCATTTCGTCACCAAACTCATCCACAACCAAAGAATTATTATCGAGATACTATTACATAATGATAAAGAGAAAAACAAATCGTGATAGTTGATTTATTGGCTATATTATGTCTTACTAATCTTGATATATTAAGTATAGGAGACATCCACGTACTCATCTGATAGCCTTAATTATTTGAATACAATCCCCTTACAGTTGCATAATCGTAATTGAAATGGGCGTATGTATTTAAATTTATACGGTACGAGGCGTGCGTGAGGCGGTGCGCTCATTAGGCGGCGCATGCGCAGGTTATCTCAGAATATGCGTTTTAGGATATAGAAGTGGTAGTTCATTAAGTATATAAAGTAGTTTAGTGTTTATGTATCAGACAAATTGATTTATAGGTAGATGGCGTTAGGTCAATCAATGTTGATCGCTGCTGTCGGCTGAATCCGACCAAATTAGGAAGATCTGCCGATGTATCAATTTCTTTGATGGTACTTTAAAATAAAATCTAGTAGGTGTGTATCTTGTAAAGGTGCCTATTAGAAGCTGTCTCCTAGTTCGTTCAATACTCTTATACTCTACATTGCTCACAGAGAGGGTATTAGGAAAATTGCTATTTTGGGTATTTCCAGACAATTTCTGCTCCTTTTTAATACCTCATTTATATATATTTTTATCTAGCCTGCCTGCTTATCGTAGCTATTTAATCGGATGCACCTTTAAAACGTTTATCAAATCTCAAGAAGTTTTTACATAAAATCTAAATAAATAGATATTTCTACCTACATAATTTTATTTATTGGTAAGATAGAGATAAGTGGTAATAGGCATTTGAATAAAATTGATAAAAAGTTACACGGGCCAGCCTACGAGAACATGGGTACACGAACTCTACAATACACTTGTATCCCATATAAGGCGTTGTACCAGTTTGGGATAAATTGGTACAACGGTAGGTAGGTGTGATTTGAATTGAATAAATTAATGTATATCCGCATTGAAATCCGTACGTAATGTTGTTTACGCAACTCTTGATTAGAAGTTAGAACTATTTTGTATCTGTATTATGTACAGATTTCGATGTAGGTTTCATAGAAAAGCGATAAACATAAAATGCTATTTCATAACGATATGCAAATTTTGTTACATCATAAGTATAAAGTAAGGTATTGAATATACTAGATGAGTTCAATACTGTTTACCTATGTAACAAAGTACGTTCAAATGTGGTAAAAATAAAATGTATAAGTCTACGAATCTTATTAAAACTTTCTCAAATACTTTCGGTGGAAGCTGCAGTCGTAAGGGCCATTTTAAAGGAATATGCGCTTTATCTCCATATAGAGTTCAATAAACCAAGGGATGCGGCTTGGCGGGAGTGAATCGCGCGCTGAGAATTTATGCGACACAATAACGCATACAGGTGTCGCCAAGCCCGGCACCCCTTCAATAAGCCGCCGATGGGAACTAAATAGACGAGGGACTTGTTTTACTACTAACTACATTGTTCGACCATGCCAATTTAAAATGTTGAATATCCCTGTCGTTTGTGACTGCAAATGAGCTAAGAAATTTTGTCGCATGTGCAAAAATAAGTACTGCATCAAGCTGTAGGTAAAATCGTCATCTAAAACTACAGATTACAGAAGTATCTAGCAGTAGGTAAAATAATCGTAACTGAAACTATACAAGAATCTAATATTGAAATCGTACAAACTCGGCTTATAACACGATACACATTCAGAGTTCAGACGTTTCTGTAAAGAAGTATAGTCTCATCTGTAAAGAAGCCGGTAGCTTTCTATGCAAGTTCATTCTGATCCAATCAGTTATCAGTCCGTTTTCGTCGAGACACGATCAGTGGACAAAAGGTTACTTGACATAAATCAGAACTGGATATTTGCAGCGCGTTCAGTTCGGAATATGAATTATTCTCGATTGTTCTTGCGGCCGAACCATGGTTCATACATGAACTGGAAACTAGTTTTTCCGCAGCCTCCTTCGAATCCATAACTCTGCGGTCGATAAAATGTCGAATACCGAGCTTTGATTTAAATTTCATATTCGGGTTCGTTATTTAAAATAAATTGACGACGTAATTGTGTCCGAAAAAACGAGACGTAGCGCACACGCAACGCCCGCGGATATTCGAAGGACCAGAATCTGTTTGGGCGAAATTTCGGGCGACTTTTTATCAATCTGGGCTTGCTTGTAATTGGCTGCGGGGGTAATTGACGGTGCTATCATTCTCAACTACTCCGCCGGTTCGAGGAAACTCTTAATTGGTCCACCTTTGTACGTCCTATATCGCCGCTTAATAATATCACAATTACTAGCAGATCGTTCGTTTTAATTGGCCCCGGTCGCGCCACTGTCGAATTTTGATCGAGTCGTTGATCTGGATCTCGAAGGCTGACGACCCTAAAGCTTCCGTAAGCTCGTATTTAACTCACGCACCGCTCCGCCGTACATTTCAGGGCGTTTCGTGGATTGCGATATAAGCTTTTTATGATAGATAGCCTCTTGTCACGGAGACGTTTTTTATTGCCACAAATAATTCCTCGGTTACTAATATTTTTAAAATACGGTTTCGCTCGCGATATTTACGACTCGAAAGACTCATTATCGAAATAGAATTATATTAAAGTAATTGGACGAAAGGAATCCTTTATAAGGACAGGGTTACGGTCGACCCGCCGAGCGCATAGAGGAGTTCTTATCGTTACACAATTAAAGAATCCTGAAGGTGACCGTCTACGTTAAAGACGAACAAAAAGTGCGCATTCGTTGAATACTAACGAAAGGGGCTTCAGTGAATTTCTTCACCGAAAAAGTTCCCGAGCGATACTTATCAAGTGTTTGAAATGACACAACCGGATTCCATCCCTTTCGACGTGCGCTTTTTTCGGTGGGGGAAATAAAACTGACGAATTTCTCAATAAGAGGGAGATGACCGGCGCGTCGTCACGTACCGGGGCTGAGTATTTGGAGCGCTGCAGCAAAAACTATTCGGGGGCCATTATTATGGCATTTTTGTCGTCTGACGGGGCTGCGTGTCGCGGCCATCGCTGTGGCGGCGGGGAGAGCGGTCGACCCCTCCCGCCGTCCCGCGTCCGCCGCTCCCGCTCCAGCATACCCGCCGCGCCCGCTCCCCGCTCCCGCCCGCCACTCGCGCCATCCATCTTCGATATGCACATAAAGCGAACCGGACCCGTAACGGCGGACCCACATTCTCGCTGCTCTTAAATTTATTTATCTCTTTATTAATTCCCAACTTGAATTTTAATGTACGTAAACGTCTTCGACGATCGATTGGGTTTAGGCATTTTTATGCGATTTTTATTAATTTTGTGTCCTTAATGAAATGGTAAGTTAGGACTTGATTGCTGGATTTTATATTATGTGATTTCTTGGCTATGGATATATTTTTATGCAGTTAATAGAATACAAGAAAAAACTAAATAGTAAGTGCATACATAAAATATAAAGCCCGTGGTTTAGACCATAGTATATTTAAAAAAATATAATTAAATAACAGTTTGTTAAATGCAGTGCGTTACAAATAAACATTAAAAATTAAAGGTCCAAAATTTGACGCAAACATTATTACCTCTACATTTAAAAAAATGTAATTAATCGCTTCCAAGTATCCCCAGACGACCCTATTTAATTAATTGTAAGTGTTAATTTTGTTACTTAAAGTAACATTACAAAATATAATACTGCTTTATGAGGGGAAGGCTAATTTAAAATTACACGATTTATCCTAGAGAGTAGAGACTCACCATTGAACAATTTTATAGAAAACTGACAAACATAATTCAATTATTATAAGTAAATAAACGATGATGATAATAATAATATTAGACATGGCTCTCTTATTTTAGACCCAATAAGAAAAAGGTTTAATTTATGTAGTTATTCACACATCCAAATGAAATCCTAAAATAGAATTTCATTAAGGCTTGAATTATTCTTTAATTGAATTCGAACAATTAAAGTTGCACAATAGCAGATAGGCTCTATCTCATAAAGAAATGTCTGAGGGCTTGCGTGGAATGATCCCTTTAACGAAGCATTCAGTATCGAAGTGGACATGTTGCCTAGGAGCGCTTTAATTAGCATAGGGCTGTCTGTCTTCTCTAACATTTTATTTAATCTTTACTTGCTTTTATTTTACAAGTTATTTTATTTATTGCTAAAAGTAAGGTTAGGGTATTCGCGATTCGCATCCAATATACATGATGTTTTTAATTGTATGAATCAAAGAAGCTCTTCCAAAAAAGCATTAGATATTTTAAGAACATAATATTCTATTTATTGCTAAAAGTTAGGTAGAGTTATTTGCATTTCGCAAATAAAAAAAATCCTGTAGCTGATACCTGATACAACTCTAGGTATAGAGTTTTAGCTGGTGCAGGAAATTATTTAAATTTTTGCCGATGATTAATTTGTGGGTTTGCGGCGATGGGATCAAGCTCTACTAGCTTAAATTATTAAGCCATTAATTAAGAACATATTTATGTATGTTCTTAATTAATGGTTTAATAATGGCTATTAAAAATAATATACACATGATGTACTGCCAATTTCGTTACTAAAAATTCTCTATGAACTTCAGCTTAGCAATCATGGTGGCATTCATGATTATTGGTTATACATCATAATCCAATCCCGCCTCTACATTTACATGCTATCAAAATTCAATAACAATTAAAGGCTACTATCGATATCACTATCGATAAATGTAATGCCACACTACATAAATGTAATGCCACAGTAGATAAATGTAATGCCATAGTAGATAAATATGTAATGCCACACTAGAGTCCAATAACGTTGGTGGCTGGTGCCCCCGGGCCGGGCGGGATATACGCGCTCCTCACACCGCGACACTTGTAAATAATGTACTCTATAATGTAGTACATTTTCTTGTATAGTTCAAGTACTACGAGTACTTATTGAACTCCGTTTTTATTAATTTTGATCTAAACGTGACCTAAAATTTTACTCCGCCTTTACTAAATTATTAATTGTATAATATTTAATATTTGAGTAATTTTTTATCGCATTACTGTTTCTCCATAATTATTTAGATTCTGCATACAGTGTGTTTCTTTAACGTCCGCTTATTAATTGTGATATTTAAAAAAAAAGCTACAAGGAGGCAAATTTTATCTGCATTAATTAGATTACAGCTGTCTTTATCATTAAATATCGTATTTACATAATATTAGATATGTATTATAAAGAAAACATGGAATCATACCTAAATGTCAATTTACGGTCTTCATTCCTAAGGGCTTCTTTCACCACTTCCTGATATAGTACCGGATAGGCTATCCACAACTTTTTTGATAGATTTTCCATGCTGTATCTGTCAAAGTGGTGGATCAATCGGGCACTTATATCCGGCACTATTACCAGAAAGTAGTGAAACAGGCCCTAAAAGTCGTATTTCCATCATAACACGAGGCGGATATTATAAAAAAAACTGTACTCTCCCAGTTCACTCAAAAACTATTTTTAAAGTCAACAGGAGATAAATGCCAGCATGGCGCACGATCGAGCCACCGAACTCGGATCTCTGGCCTCTGACCCGGGAGTCGGGACCTCCTGAGTCCGCGATAGGAACAATGACAGTCATGTTTGGGTCTATGTTGCTAGTTAGATAAAGATAGGTAGGTAGGATAGATAGGAAGTAGAGAGAAACCGTCATTAATTTTTTTTCTTTAAGTTTTTTTTGTAGTTCACATTCATTAAACTAAAAATGGACTCACTGAAAAATAATATAGAAAATTGAGGCCTTTAACAAATCTATAGAATTTTCCTTGCATTCATAATCATACTTACTGTACGAAAGTAATTCATTAATTTATTACTTACTTAGGCGATGAATTATCGTAAAAACTGAAATAAGGTAAAAAGATGTATCTTTTTTTACATAATTTTACAATACATTCATTACCATCATAATCTTAATTACTTTGAAGTATATAATCGCATACAGAAGCCTCAACCCACACCCATAAGTCTGAGTATCTCTCTCACCTATCGATAGGTAATTTGCTATTGCGCCTTTGTGTTAATTGATCTTGGCGCACGATAATTGACAATAAATTGTTACATACATTAATCTGTACGTCAAATTACCAGCTTAACGGCCTTTGGGGATCTATAGCGTATACATGTTAATCGGTTTCAACCACGTAGAGATTGAAATTTTTTAAAGATATTGAGTTTCAGTTCATAAGAAGACCGCCATTATCATAAGCAGTTATATTGTTAGTTATACACTAAAATATTTTATTAATGTCATATATTATATTCAGACAATATAATATATGACACCCGAAACTCAGTTGTGCCATAAGTAATTCATTTAACGAGTGGAAGACCTAAACTTTTCTGGAATAAAAAGTATCATGTCCTTTTCCGGGGACTCAAACTACCTCCATACCAAATTGCAGTCAAAATGGTTCAGCGGTTTGGGCGTGAAGAAACAGACGGACACACTTTCACATTTACAATATCAGTATGGATTATGGACCTATCTAGACTATCATTATATGTAAACAAATCGGTATTTGTGTCGAAGAAAACCTTTCCACCGGCGACAAACCTGTCTTCAGAGGCGTACAGCATACCGCGGATTCTAGATTTGTACACATCACCTACTCCTTGCTCTTACACACATCCAAACACGTCGGAGAACGTGCGGCACGCACTAATTAACGTTAAACGTGAAACTTTGTCGTACAACTTGCCCAGCTTAACCTGATCCCCGGCACTCCATACGTCTTCCACTTTTTGACGTATCCCGCCACCGAGGCGGGAGGGAGGCGGCTCTAATTATGTTGGAGCTCCATAATTGCGTGTCAGACGAACCCCGCACGTAACATGGCCTTTTATTAGGTGGAAATTCTGTGTACGCCAGTATATTCAAGCTTCGGGGAAAGTTATGAAGTTAACAAGAGGGAATTTATGATCGACTAATTTTATTTACATTTTCATTGCCGTATTTAGCTATTTCCCGAAGGTAGGAATTTTCCACTTCCTCGTTAGTTTTGTTTAGTTTCTCATTATTATAAAATCCATATTTTTATTTATACCTTCTTCTAACCTATGTGTGTGTTTGCCTATTTTGTTTTATATTTCAAACGATTTTCTTTATAAATTCTCTACATCAACAAAATGATTTTCCGTCTAATACGTTTATCCAATAGATTGATTCCGTTTTATATTGATGTATGCACCGCTCTGGTTCAATGAAGCTCGGTATAGTTAATGTATTATTGTCATGTTAACAGACAATACTGAACGTCTGCGAACAAGCGGCCGATTGTTTATGAACCATTTAAACACCTCACTCACATTATGAATTTTAAGAGCAGTATTAGTATTCAAATATTCTTATTGATTTTTAAATGATTGTTTGTAACGCCTAGTTATTAATGGACGATTCAAGGATGAATGATGTGATTTATATATTGAAAAGCCTCACATTTTGTTTTGAGAAAGTCTAAAAATTGATGTTAACTTTCTTAGCTGAAAATTGACTCATCATTCACTAGAGTAGTCAAGATATTCGTAAATTCACTTATTATTGAATATAATTTCTAAAATCTGTCTTAACTTTTGAGACATATTTCATTTTACAATGAAACAATGACATAATGTAGAACAAACATGTTTCATAAGCAATTAATACATTCCATTGTTTTAGTAACCAAACCAATACCGCAAGTAACCGTACCAAACAAAAGTTTGGCAAAATAAAAGCTTATTGTTATACAATTATATTGTTGTATTTAACATTGAAATACCGTTTACAAACAATAAAAAAATAGAAAGCTGGACGTTACGCAACTTTCTTCCTTTATCTTGAACTGTTTCATATTTCTATTGTTGAAGAAGTAAAAAATAATCTTTTGAAGTATGATATTTTTGTTGATTGCTCTGTTAAAAAAGCCTTAAACTTTCTAATTCACACAAAGGTACTGTAAAAGGTGCTTTTTAGTTTTTAGTTTGCTTCATGTTTTTTTTATTCTTTTTTTTTATAAAATGATGCAATACCTATTCGTAAAAAATTCGAATATAAAATGAGAAAAAGAGAACATAAAATGAGGATTTAGAATGACATGACAAAGGTGTAAAATAAAAAGGTGCAAACTCAGAGACTTAGCAAAATTTCTCCCATCCCATTACTTACCTCTCACATATTATTACACCTGTCACTACCGACTATATTATGTGTAAT
>DWQO01000190.1:0-11201 GCA_018236845.1 Plebejus melissa
TGAAAGAGTAACAAACATCCATACATCCATACATCCAAACTTTCGCCTTTGTAATATTAGTAGGAAGTAGGATATTATTCTAAAGCCTTACAAGATAAATAAAACAAGCACCGAGGGTGGTTAATTGCAATTGCAGCGATAGGATTCACTACAGCCACATAAATGATATATGAATTTAATTTCATATGTAAAGCAATGTTACCCGGTTTGTGATGTTCCATGAGTTTGTGATGCAGCACCATGTAGTTGTCGGGCGCACCCCGGACAAGCTCTACTAGCAAGTCGTAAGCGGCCGCTCGCGACTTCTGGGACTTGCACTTCGGCAGATTACGTTGCGATGGATTAGGCACGTCGAACAAAAACCCGAATATCTAAAATATAATATTGTATATTGTAACTAATCCAATATGATATTTTGCACAGTAATTTTTACATATTTCTAAAAATTGAATATTTAAGTTACTGAATGCAGACATACAAATCTATAAGAAATAGTTCTACATAATATTATTGGCAAGTACAAAATTGCTCTGTTTCTGCAAATGAATTGTGACGTCACGGTATTCTACTGCCATAGTGCCATATCACGGATTTTAGATGCCATATAGATAACCGTAACGTCACACACCAATATTATAGACCTCTTACCATATCTATTGTCCTAGTGCCCTGTTCGGAGGTTTTGAACCTCAAGGGATGTTTCACTAGATGTGTGAGCAGACTGAGCTGCCCGTAGAGCCCGTCGTCCGGAGTGCAGGGCTCGGATCGCTTCTCTATAATTTCGCGCTTCTCCAAAGACGATCGGATTTGTTCGCACAGCTCGTTCAAGTCTGGCGCATCACTGTCGTCCGAAATTGTGCCTTCTAAGAAGAAAAAAAGAAGGTATGTTTTCATTGCGGTATACAAACATATATTATGATTTCAATAGCAAGATTTTTTAACATGCGCGTACGTTCTGCGAAAGACATTGATTTTAAATATATATTTACCCTTGAAAAAGTCTTCTGGCAGTCCGTCCACCAGTCTACAGACTAACCAGAAGTAATCCCGACACGCCGGCCCGTACGGCTCCTTGCCCTCTTCAGCATGATGGTGAACAACCTGACAATAAAAATGTATGACAAAGTTTGATATGAAGATTAAAACATAATATTAATATGTTCAATATCTCTCTTACTAAAAAAATATTGGCGTCATGGTAGATATCATAATATTTCATCATACACAGATTTTCAATTGGCGCCTCGTTCTAAGAAAACTACGATAGCAGCAACGACTAGAGAATTATAGCAGGTACCAAGTTAATTTTTGCAAGTTTTGTATGTTGTGTAGTTGTCAAGGCTCAAGAGCCTTTACAACGTGTCAAAAGTAAAGACAAGGACCAAATACCATTTACCCACTTTTTTAAATGTCAGATAAGACTACATATGCATTTATTACCTCGTGGTGATGCATGGGCTGCGCGGCGTGCGGACGCATGTCGGCAGCGCGCGGGAGGTGCTGTAGCAGCAGCGACAGTAGTGGCGTGAGCACGCCCACCTCGCCGCCCGCGCATAGCCGGTACAGTGCGCTGCCCGCCTCGCGACGAACCTGCGTAAGTTACTCTTATTAATAATTGCAATGTTATGTAACTAACTTTTTAACGAAAAAAGCTTTTCAAAAATTAACTAAGGAAAAACTATCATGTAGAATATACATAAATAAACGGCTAATAACTCACAGCAGGGTCCGCATCGTCCAATAGAAGGCGGGGCGCGGCGCGACGCAACGCCCACGCGAGCGCACCCGCCGCGCCGCCGCCGCCGCGAGCCCACACCACGCACATGCGCATCGCGTGCTGTACTACCTGCTCAAACATAACATGATAATTTAAGGCTATGTACGAAGCCGTATGAATAAGTTTTATGAGTATAATATGTTCACTTATAATATAAGTGAGAATCTTCAATTTTAAAGAGTAAAAGATTTACATCCGGTCTACTGGGTACCCAACCTAGTTCTTTGCATTCATTCAGTCTACCGTATTGAAAACTATGTGAGCATAAAATTTGATCAGTCACAATCATGCTAAAAATTATGAAAATGATGCGTATACAAACACAAACCTGTGCTCGTCCCCAGAATCCAGTTTTATATGTCGCCGGTTCTTTCACTGTAGCTGCCTCACAGAGAATGGATATTAGGCGCTCCGTCGTGTCTTCTACGTTCATAAGTGATAAAAGGGACTGAAAAATAAAATTATATCAAGGTTTTTCTAGTTTCAACACAAAAATTATGTAGTAACGAATTTTTATAGCATCTTATTTTAGCAACAGATCGTCTTACCGGATGTAATTTAGGTGTCTGCCCAAGCTCGGTAGTAGGCAGAGTGCCAATGCGACACAATAGCTGCAGTAAGAGAGCCAAGCAATCTTGCCTCCACTCGCTGTCATCGTTTCTTTGTAACACCCCTATAATACGAAATAGTTTTAGCAACGTTTGAAATATTGTGTAACTTTATTTTAATCTTATGTAATATCTGACTTGCTCTTTCTTACCTGACATCATAATGTCATAAAGCAATCTTAGCCCGCCTTTCTTTATAAACAATTCATTCCAATTTTCAACAGACGCTTTTTCATCGTTTTGTGTTTTGTCAGCGCTTCCGGAAGTATCCTTGGCATTTGGACTACCGCTGTTCAAGCTTAGTTTGTCTATGATATGTAGGGAGTACATCAGCTTCTGTGGACTCCTCGGGTCCAAGAGTTCCGGGAGCTTATTCTCCGTAACGTTTTGAAAATCTTCTAATAGGGTGGGATTCAATGGTACCGCTTGAAGTATATCCCACACACGCCTCGACAAAAGCTGCGCTTTAGTGTGGGCGATGGGTTCCTGTGATAGTAAGACCAAAATGAATGACATTGATAACAACTTACATGAGCTCTTTTTTCTCTAGTTCATGGCTAAACTTTAAGCCTCTAGTGTGTCACATATCTACTCTCTTATATTTTACTTCAATTATATCACAACCATACCCCAGACGTGCCGAGCTCCTTCATCTGTCCCAGGGCCTGCATGAGCGTGAACAGCTGGTGGAAGTATGTAGGGTCGAGCAGCAGGTGCGTGGGCAGGCGCGCGCGTGCCGGCGCGGGCTGCGCTGACGGCCATTCCGCCCACGCGCCGCGCGCGCTCACGCCAACCGACACGAACACCAGCTGCAACGCACGCGTGTAAGAGATAAATTACGGTCAGATAATGAGATTATAATAATTATAAACATAATTTTACAGCTATTAATATTAATAATTGAGAAATAAATAAACTCAAATAACCTCATTTATATATATCAAGAATGCAATGCCGAAAAAATTAAAATATATCACCTGATTGTCCTTAAACCCCATATCATATAGTGTTCTTTCGTCGTAGTCGATCGTCAGCTCCTGGCCTTGGGTAATCATTCGCAACGGGCCATCGGTTGATAAAGACGTTACGCCTTCTTCGCCTTGTATCTACAAGAGTTAAATAAGAATTTAATATTATACACGCACACACATCACACAAAAATGTATCAACATTTTTAACGTTAACATTACATTTCCAACGTTATATTATAAAATATATTCTATTTAAATTCGTAATATTATCATATAAATATATAACATCACCTGTCTCTCCCACCAGACATGTACGTGTGCGCGCAGATGCGCCACCAAGTCGGACTGGTGCAGGCAGAGCGAGGCGCGCGGCCCCGCCCCCGCCGGCTGCAGCGTGATGCGCACGCTGCCCGCGCCCGTCGCCCCGCCCTCCCACGCCCCACTCTCCGCCAGAGCCCAGCGCCGCAGGTGAAACGCGTACCTGGGGATTTGTTTTGCATTGTGTGTGGGATCACTTCAGTTTTTTTTCTTAAGACTTCATAAAAATCCCCTTATTGATAAAGACGTACCTATTCAAGGTCTCCTATCTTTATTTTCTGTTTACCGACTTTTCCAAATGTGTTCGAAAAATCTAAACAATCCGTGTACTTATATTTGTTATGAAAATTTATTAATAAGAGCGAAAGTGATGTTATAGTAAGGTTGAAAATAATAATACAGTCGTTATTAGATTCCTACCTCCTTTTAAATGTATCCAAGTGAGTTTTCAATAGCAATAGGGCTCTCTGTATACACTGTAAAGCTGCTTCTTCAGTCATGTGCTCGTAAATATTTTGTTTATCGGACGGCTTTTCCTGGTCCTTGCCTTCGAGTGCATCCTTTTTTGTAGATGATCCTTCGCCCTCTTGATTTTTAGAAATGAGTCGTTCAGCCGCAGACGACAGGTGAAACATACACTTAGATACAAAATCATCCTCCTGTTGAAGCTGTTGTCCCATATAATAGCTGTTTAAATACTGAATAGCACCCATGGATACGTCTGAAATTAAAAATCATATTATACAATGTTAAAAGCACTTTACCAAATACAAGTAAAATTATTTAAAGTTACCTGTGCTGTTCGCTCTTAAAGCTATCTTCCATAAGTGGTCCATTGCTAAAGTATGAGGATGAGCGAAGTCTCTGGAGTCACCGGCCCCAAGTGCCATACGCGCCAAGTTACAAAGTTGTTGATACAAGCTTAGGCCCATTATGCTTATTGTCTGTAAAAAAACAATAACATTCATAGCATCACAAAGTCCAACACTTATGAAGTTCAAGACTTTAAGGTATCCATTTATTGTTGAAACAACAATAAATCACAACTTATATGGTTAAAAACATACCTCAGGATCTAACGTAGGCATTTTTTCTATGTAGAGGAAGCGTAAGGCGTCTAGCCCTAAGGCGTGTTGTTCGGGGGACTTGGTATGTGAGAGAAGCCACGAGTACAAGCAGTCGGCGCACTCGCTCGTGCCGCGAACCACCAGACACTGCCAGAGCTCCTCCACTTGGTCTACCGTCAATCTGGGACACCCATATAAAGTTAAATACAAATAACTTGACAACGGCGAAGCTACAACGAAAAATGTAATTGAATGATTATTACTATTTACCTAAAGTATTGCGGCGACCCGACCGGTGAAAAGATGGCGGTAAGGAAGTGCAGTCGCACGGTGAGTTCGGTGATGTGCGCGTACTGCTGTGCGTCCGCCCCGCCCGCGCCGCTCGCCCCGCCCCCCGCACCCGCCGCGCGCTTTTCTACGTAGTGACGCAGGTCCTCCAGGAATAGTCGCATCATACCGCGCTCTCGTTCCGCCCACATTACCACCTAGTTGTTTTTATATTTTAACACATTTAACAAAAAAATATATAAAAATTACACACCAAGATTTATTTGCAATGTATTTGCAGAAAAACGCAAATTACCTGATGCATGTCCATACCACGTAGCTGTTGAAATGAGGACAGTAACTTCGGCAGGAGACGCAGCGATACAGCTACAGATCTATAAAAACATTTATGTCATTGCAACGTTAAGTTAAGCAATAAAGTTTCAAAAATAATCTTAAAAAATATAAAAATATACCTATGGTTTGCGAGATTGTCGAGGCAGCCTTCAATAAATTTGATTCGTATGAATTTATCAGTACTGAAACATAAAAGGGCACACAGTGCTTTCTCCGCATCGAGCGCCAAGCCCTCTCCTAATTGTTCCTGAAATAAATAATTAAATTCGTAAATCGCAGTCCTTTAAATAATAATTAATTGCATAGTAATTAACATAATAGCTGTGTTCAGTAAAGCAAAACCAAAAGCCATCATACATTATTAATACATGATGAAATTAAACTGATTACAAAATATATTTTAGTAATTAACTAAAAAACGTGTATTGTTTATTGACTGTGTCACAGGCTCACAGCACAATCTTTAACCCCCGACAAAAAGTGTTGTATTAATTATTATAATGGATAGTTTGTTCATACGACTCACAATGGCGCCGTCCTGCAGCAAATCCCATAGCAGCGTGTTGCCGGGCCGGCACACGTCATCGACGTTGAAGGGCAGCGGCGCGGGCGCAGGCGATGGCGGCCGCGCCTCCCCACTGCAAACCCCGCCCCCACCCACGCCGTACTCCGTCAGACACTGCGCCTAATAATATAATATAATATGTATTCAATTTATTTAGTGCTTGATTCATATTATAGCAAAATGTATGCAAAATTTGACTACGGCTACTTGCTTTGTGTTTAACTTCAGGCTTCTAGTTCGCATAACGAAGGTAAATATCAGGCGTAACTCCAATATTATCAATAATTATTTTAGAATAATGACGTATTGATAAGAATAATGATTTAAAACAGGAGATCTAAGGGAGATTACTGGGAGGTTGGGTGTAGTTTAAAGAGAGATATTTTGGGTTCGATACTTAAAATATGACATGATATGACCAAATGATGTTGGTATACAACGAAACAACATCTACATAATATTAGCTTTTCGTCGTCCTTGCAACCTTTGAAAAAGGAAATGGCCTCTATTCTGCCACTTCATACCTGTGCGGCGAGTCTCGCCAGCTCCTCCTCGCAGGCGGAGTCATCGTCGTCGATGTCTGGTAGGCGCGGCGCGGAGTGCGCGGACAGAGCCGACGACGCGCTGCCCTCCTCCTCCGACCGCCGCTTGTAGCTCTCCATCAGGCGCAGCTCCATTAGACGCCTGAACAATATCACGGAAAAGGACTGTATGGCTTCTGCCTCGAAATCAGCGGGCAGCGGGGCGGTGGTGACGACGGCGTGGGAGCGGCGCGTTCCAATGTATAGATTTATATGGCTCGGTTCTCGAAAACGGCGGCGCGCTGCGTACTAGACGGCCGCCACCGCTCCCGCCCCGCTGCCCGAGGGTTCGAGGGTGAGGCCAGCCAGCTTAAAGAAGCCGCTTATTACCAATATTGGCTGATACGCTCTCTGTGTTTTAAGATTAAAGATAACTTTGATACCAATAATATGTGAATTGTGAAACTTATAGTCAAGGTTTGATCACACTCAAAAAACAGCTTCTAATGGAACACCTAGGTGCCGAGTTTTGTTTATTTATATGTTCACAACCAGCAGAACAGCATCTCAAAAATTATATTAAGCATAATCTTAGAGGTATTCGACAGAACATACCTTGTATCAACATTTTCACACAGCAATTGACAGTGTGCAGTATCACTTCCGGAGGACTCTTCCTCGACTTCAGAAACGGATTCTGCCAAGTCAGACGCTTTAATTGGGGCCGCTGTAAGCAAACGAAACAATATTCCACTCAATATTTTAATTTTCTGTAAACACAAATTTTCAATAGATTTTATTTTATAAATTATTGTAAATAGAAGATAATATGCACGTTTCTCTTCTTTACTGAAATTTCTCCTTTACCTGTGGTTGCCTGGAAGAGATTGCTACCTAGTAATAAGGCCGCCATTGTGACACCTGAATATTTTGTATCTTTCCTGTATTGCTTTTGTAACTTATAAGTGTGCACAATGAAGAATAATTCATTCATTCATAATATACAATATGTGGACATGAACCATAGACTCACGCAAATGTCTTTTGCCCTTATGTCTTTTCTTGTACAGTTTCTTTTTTCGCGGACGAAGTAATTCCTCTGCACCGCTGCTGCCACTGCCGCTGCTGCCTGCACGTTTGCTACGCCTTTATAAACATTTCACAATTAAATATTTTGATCACAGAATAAAAATACAAAAATAAATGCATACTATTATAACACATGCAACAGTGTGTCTAGATGATAGTCCCGGGAAAGGACACGGAATAGTTTCTATCACAGTTTTCTTGGACCGTGCCGCGTGAGATTAATGAAATAAAAGTGGCAAAACCTAAACTTATACTTGTAACATACAAGTATAAGTTTAGGTTCTGCCAAAGATGATACAAAAGCAATAATTATAAATATTATGATTTTATTTTGTGGATGGGTCGCCATCTTAAATATTATAATTAAAAGTCAGGTAATAACTTACTTCTGACAACCTTTAAGTGCAGAACATTCCTTTTTCGGCAGATCATCGTTTGAACGTAGCCACGCTTCTTGTTCAGCTATGAAACAAAAGGATTTTTTATAATTTGTTATTTTCATAGAGACGTAACATATATTTTTTTAAATATATTACCTGTCAATATAATCTCACGCTGGTGTTTGCTTTGTTTTCTAGGCGTCGGGCCGGCATCTTCTCCAGATGTACTAAGCTCTTCACACTATAATTAAAAAATATGTATAAGCTAATAAAATATATCAAAAATATTCAATATTATATTATCTAAATCTCATAAAATAGTTGATGATAATAACAAATTAATAATTAAACTTGAACTTCAAAACAATACATATACACTTACGGGATCATCATCCGAGTTGGTTTGGTCCATACTGACGCTGGCCTCGGAAGAGGAGCGATGGTGCGGCTTGCCGGTGGGCGGGGCGAGGCGCGGGGGCGGCGGCTCGGGGGCGGGGGAGCCGCCCGCGCCGCACCCCCCGCGCGCCCACATCGCGCGCATCAGGGCCGATGCCAGGTACAAGCTCTAACATGATCAATATTATTTTATACTTATCTTACATAGAATTTCCTATATCTTAGATGGTAGCGGCAAAGTTAACGCCCGACAAGCCATGAGCCGAAAAATACTTAAATCGCGCGTATTCGCACGTACTCGAATATAAATATGTATATATTGTTCATAGTTATGTCTGCACACATTTTTAGAGGCTTCTTCATGCAAACACAAACTTGAAATTGGTCGGACGCCATCTTTTTTTTTATTTATGATTCTTATTTCATGAATGAATTGTAAATCAACTTAAGTTATTATTATTTATTTCTTAGCTTATTAGAATAATTAATTTTGAAATTAAGCTGACCTGTTCAGTGTGCTCTTTTGGTGGTAATGCACATAGTAGACTGTAGAGATGAGCACAGGGCTTCGGTGCTAATGCTCTTATAAACCCTGGTAGCAGATCATACACTTGACGCCCACAGTGCTTCAGTTGTGCAGCGGCCCAAACCAGCTCAATATTCTCGGGAGTTACACGCCCTTCCACAGCCAAAAATTTGAGAATCATGTGAGACTGTTTTATTACCTGTGTTTCAAGAAAAAAATACACACATCAATTTAAATTATTTTCACAACCTAGAAATAAAAATTGTTCTAATAATTTATACTTATAAGACTAATCATTTAATTCATACCTAAAGTATGTAGTATGTTTTACCATTATGTAATAAGAAATGTTTGTGCATGGATGATATTATATTACCTCAACATGTAGGTTAGGTCCAAACAAGTGCTCTATAATATTGTTATTTGTCAGCCATGAGGCCAATTGCTGTCCCGCCGCTTCCGCATCAGCTGCGGGCTCACCAGCGCACAGGTCATTGTGTGCGGCAATATGTGCATTAATTTGTGCCACTCCAGCCAATCTCATTGTTAAGGTGCTACTATTGAAATATTTAAATGCCAATGCAAGACCATCACTGTCAAATGCTAGGGGAGCATCCAAAGGTTCTTTTGCTGCACCCCACATAAAATCTAAAAAAAGAGACTTAAATAAGACTTTTCTCTAAGATACTATGCAATAATAAGTGACATGATTTTGAAGACTGCAATATTAAATACAATCTTATTAGAAAAACACTTGTCTTTTCCTTTACAATTATTATTAAATTTATTTTCTTACCTGCCATTGATTTTACTGCATTAGTTCTTAAATCTTTATCTTCTAAGCTGCACATATACTTCAATATTTTACTTCTTAGTGGCATAAACAGTTGTGCCACAGCCCTAAAGTTTAGCCAAAGCTTTAAATTACCAACAGCTGCTACAATTGCATGTGCCATGGACAGAGGTAGGTTACTTGATATTGCATTTTCAAACACAGATGTCATAGCACAAACTCCACCTAGCTTACAAAATAGTGTCACATTTCTTAACAAATATGCTGGTATTTCTGTGTCATGGAGGTCACAATAAGAACTCAAGTTGGAGATCTCTTGTGCTGAAAGATCATCTAACCGACTTAGAGCTGAATGTTTACAGGCTAAGTACAATGGAAAATTAAGTAGAAATATCTTTGACACAATATGCATAAGCTTTTCTTTTTGCTGCATATGCCACCCATCATACTCTGAATTTGATGTTGGTTGTTTGGTGCTTTTGCTCTCGTTGTCAGGTTCTTCCTGAGCTGGTGTTTTGGACTCATTTTCTGTATTATCATCTTTGTTGTTTGATGTGCTTGAACCACCTTGATCGACTTTTTCGTTTGAAGATTTTTCTGAAGTAACAAGTTCATCTTTCAAAAGTTTCAGTTGGCATACAGATGAACAAAGTATACTTTGCACCACAAGGTAAAATCTTTCAAAATTTTTAACATCTCTATAACAACACATACATTGTCTGAAAAGAAATATTATTAAGTTTTATTTGAAGACAGGCATGCTGCACTAATAAGATTTTTTGTAAACATTAAACACATACTACTGTGATCCAAATAGTTATTGCAGGTTTTGAATTTAACTATATTTTGATATGTAAATGTAAGAAATACATAATTATCTGGTAAATAAATACCTTTGCGGCCAAGTAAGTATATAGTTTAGTACTGTTTCGAGCTCAGACTGTGTTATACTGGGATATTGAGTCACATCATCGGTCAACCTTGTTTCACCTAAAAACGATTAAAATAAACTTTAAAAAATCAATCATTCACACCTATTCTAAGCGCTGAAAGTATGTGAAATTATACAAAAATAAGAAAATTGTGCGAAAGCAAATGGTAAAAATTTCGAAACAAAGTAACTTACAGTTAATCAAAAGCTGTGAAAACTCAGAACAAACATCACACATTCTTATTTCTTTAAATAAATTATAAGCGAAATATTGTTAAAATATTATCGCCAATCGCATATTAATTGTAGAATAAACCATTATTGATATTTTCCTTTCAGAAATCGAATACTTCCATTTATGTCACAGAATCGTTCCACCATTGTTGTCAAAAAACGTTTTTAGAATCTTGTTTTTTTTTTCAAGTACACAGTCGTGACCAAAGACATGCTACCCGTCGTGACAGTCAAATAAACATTATTCAGCTTGTTTTATTTCATCAGACATCAAGATTCAGAATATTTTTAAATAATAATATTATGAATGCTAACAAAATGGAATAATAAAATATAAAGTATAAACCAGGGCTTCATAACGTTATTAAATAACAGAAAAAATTTCGTTATGTAACGTTATT
>DWQO01000191.1:0-11177 GCA_018236845.1 Plebejus melissa
ACTTCAATATTTCGTTCCAACAGGACGACACATCTATCTTTAAAACGTAATAATTTTACCAACGTAATAATTTTACCATAGTTCTGTACAGTCCATAAGTTGAGTGATAAGTTCAAGTATACTGTACACGAACAGCATGTATCGTACAGTATCGAACCGTGTGTCGTACAGACTTTGGGGTTATAAACGAGCGGGGTTGAAACTCCAACTGCATGCATATGTAACGGGATAAGTTCCTTGCAGTTTTAATGGCGGTTGTTGGTAAGTGTAATATCTAGTAATAATGTTCAACGCTAGGGCTTACGGGCTCGCCTGAGGTTGTAGTAATTAAGACTGTACCATGTGGCATTCTTGTGAAATTTTAAGCTTCAGAACTAGGTCGTGCATTATTAACACTATTGTTGTAGAAATTATTTTCCTTAAAATGTGCTTTTATATCGGAATTTACCCCGCAGTTATTAGGGTTACAAAGTTTTTGAGAGAATTTTCTATTTGCGACATATTTATTAATTGATATTCTTGGCCAATTTTATTATCCTCAAACATGAGTAAGTATCTTGTATTAAATTGGAATTTGGAAGTTATGATTCTTTACAAAAAAATAAAAATAGAAATTAACTGATTGTTTTTTGCAAAATAATCAACTAAGTATCTGAACTTCTAAGTATATTTTGAGACAGTGCATCGACCAAATAATAAGTACCTACATCTTTTTTACCATCCAGTATGATATTATAATATAAATGTTATACTTTAAAACAATGCTTAATCAAAATATGTCAACCTGTGTCTTTAGAAAACCTTTCTGACTAACCCACATTCATAATCGTCGCATAAAACAAAAGACAGGTATTATCATATTGTGTCATGTTCTATTAACGTAAGTACTAACGATTAGATGAATGCGCCAGTTCTTGCTGGACTGAAAAACACGTAATTAATTTACGTGGCGCACCTACACTAGTGGTCGTGGTGGTTATAGTGCAGGAAGTGACCACTAAACCGGTGATAAATTGGGCGACAAGTCGAGTTATAGCAACGTGGAGCAACCTTGGTGCCTAATTAAAACACGTCGCGTTAGATTAGCACGCGTTTAGCTAATTTGTTATGCATATTTTTAGAACGTTTTCCAGGTGACGATAAAAAGGATGTAAAATATTTTTAAGATGCTTCACTACTGTTCTGGTTATTTTGCTAGGTTAATCATAACTTCAAACACGACGACGACTTTTAATATCATAGATATATATTATGTTAGCATACCTTTTTTTTTCACGCAGAGAAATGCATTAACGCATTCGACACAGGAGATGGGGACTCCCGCTGCGGATATGTGGGGCTCATCGCGGCGAAGATGGTAGTGCCGCGACCCTACCCACTAAAACTCTGCGACGCTCCTCTCGCCACCCAAGACGAAATGTTAGCATACTTATAATAATATAATAATATTATATTATGTAAGTCGTGATCTGGCTAATAGAACATTCAACGAAAAAGTGGCGAAACGCAACATAGCCCTGCATGTCTCGTTTTGCCACTTTTTCAAGTCTCGTGGATAACAATTATTGCGCTAGAGATGCTTTCAGAACTAAGATAGAATAAAAAGCAAGGAAACCAAACTTATGAACACGAAAACTGCTGAATCAGTTTCATAAGGAGGGATTTCCGAAAATCCAACACGCTCCGAAAATTACACTTAGACTTTTCGGAAGGATTAAATAATCGCTCTGGTGAAACTTAAGAGAGTCCTTTTGTTGGAATTTCTGAAGGAACGCGGCCAATTTCTGAATTGAAATTGGCTGATTCTAGTTTGAACGCCTTTTACTTTTGAATGCATTTAAAGAGCTTCATATGACAGGATAAAAACAAAGTTGAAAGCATTTTACAGTTGTCTTTGTCATAGCCGGTTAATTTCATACAACGAGTGTGTCTTGCTTAATCACTCATTAAGGATATTTCCTTTTTACCAATTAGTATGCGCGCTCGTTTCACGCCGCGAGATAGTTTTGCGTGCTTGTGTGTGTTCACACTTAGCGCTTTATGATAATATTACGATTCTGTAATACATATTTTTATTTCTGAAACTTTAAGACCTACTATCAGTTGGATTTTTTCGAGAGTTTAAGTACTGTAATTAACTAATTCACGTACGTCCAACACTGTACATTATTAGTTAGTGCTACTAGATGTCGGAAAGCGTCTAACGCATCTACAATAAAAACATTATAATTTATAAACCTCCATTTTAGAATCCATTTTAATAAAAAACGTATGCACGAAATAATAACTTTAAAATCAATTACATTTTAGATGAATAATAAAGTATTTTTAATAAATAAATAAATTAGACACCTAATACTTTTTTGAATCCCTCAATTTCATACTACAATTTTTTTCGAAAGTTTACTTAAATTATTATATCAGTTTTAAAGCTTTTTCTACTACCAGTGCCATCAACAAACGCACACGCAGCTCACTGTGTACAGGGCGGGACAATTAACGCGTGGTACTAAGTAGGAAGCGCGCGAGGATGTGACACTATGGATTTAACCTCTGTCACATCCGACGTCTTGGTTCGGCAACTGGGACGAGGGTGACGCACCAGCGCCCTGACCCAATTACACTCATCAACTAGCCACTAAGATTGATATCACTGACATACCTAAATGTCTGTGCCCGATTTTGCTATTATGTGATTGATCTAGTCGAAGTCACTTGAACACAATTTTAAAACTGTAAAATTTTGATGTTGGATAAGTTTTAAACAGAATGGTAGTTGTCGAAATGTCGGATAAAATTAACTTAATTTTTTATAAGAATCGAGGCACAGGGGCTGTACCACGAAATCGTTTTGAGACTCAAACAATCGTACGTGAATGCCGCGTCCTACTCTAACAAACGAAAAATGACGTTGTTAGAGCAGGATGCGGCATTCTCATTCGGTTGTTTGAGTCTCAAAACTGTTTCGTAGTAGGCCTACTGGTTGCAAAGTACGTAGAAATCTTATGTGTAATATAAATATAATTATAACAAAGAAACGTGTAAAAACATCTTGCAGTTATTCTTGCAACGCATTTTAAAATTAATATTTACATTAACAATATTACCGCAATTATACGCATTGTTTGAAATCAAAGATCTTATCCGAATATTTAGCTTTATTGGTTTCGGAATGACCGATACAATAACACGGCAAATTGCAAACGCGGCAGAAGTTTGTTGGAAGTTTACGTAGCTATCTTAAATCGGCCAAGCCCAGCACTTACCGAGTTTAAAGTGGGCAAGATAACCGTCTGAGCTAATTTCGACAATTATTCCGTTTCTACACTTTAATGGGCGCAAAGTACACTCGGGTACAAAGGAAACTATCCGATTCCAAAGCTTTATTTATGCATTTTCCCTTTCCGTGTTTCACCTTACACGGCAAGTTCTTTCACATAATTTTAAGTTGAATATTTAAGAAAGACAATCACCTTTTATATCATTTTGTTCTCAATTGTAGGGGCTGAAATCTAATTAAATAACTTAATATGCTTCTAATAAATATGCCAATTCTTGTCCTTTTTTAAAATATCTTCGTAAAGAGAAATAAAAATCGTTCTTAGATTCTTAAATTGCAGCAGAAAGAGGGTTATTGAAAATCTAGTTAACTTGGCGCCTTTATTTTTTAATCGTGGGGTGTCATAAAAATGCGCATCTTAAGAAAGCTCAAGATGTCAAGAGTCGAGGCGAGACGCTCTCAAAGAGTTGCATTCAGTTAATTACTGTCTTACCCGCGTCTTCCTTAGTGATGTTCTCAGTCCAATTTACTTTATCGATTAAAAATCGATAAAGTATTGTGGATAAAGGAAATTTGTGGAAAAAAATTAAACTTGCAATTCGTTTTCAAAGGAATCCGAAGACTCACTAATGCGTAACGATTCCTGTTCAAATTTTAGAACAAAATATATAACCTCATTAATAAAAATCGTTACGAGATTTTAATTATAAATCGCATTTTCAAAAGTATCAAAGAATCTTCCCGACTGTCACGGTCCTCGACACGAGATCTGCTTAAACAAATCATCGAGCAAAAAGAAATACGCTGAAAGAAAAATATAATTACACAAAAAATAATCCAACGTTTCGCAATCTACAGTCACTCGAACTATCATTGCCGGAGCGAGCGGAACAAACTACCGCCAAGTGTGTCGATTTTCAACGTCCTCGAGAAAAAAAATGTTCTCGAGTCGCAAGTTCAGTGGGGGCGGGTGGCTCTCTTCCCTTCCCGTGGACCTCCTTAACTGCTGCGAGCGGACAAAAAGAATGAATGGATCCGCCCCTTAACGAATACACCGAGCGGCATAATTCATACTTAGGAAAATGCAAGGAGTTGACATTATTTTTTTTTTGTTTTGTTGTAATGAATTATAACATTAAGGTTTTGAGCTAAAAAAGATTCTCGGTTCCATTTTCAAAACATTTTCATTATCCCCGTGCTATGAGTACTTTAATTAGTAAAGGAGAAATCTGTTTATTTATTTTGTACAAAAGAATGAATACTTTACGAATCCACCGAGCTTTATTTCGTGAAAATAAAGGTGATTTATATCGACTTTTTATACTTTTTCTATTTTCGTGCGCGAAAAAGTAACGCCGAGTCACGTACCTTTATTTGAATCTTTTATTTTTATTATTTTGTAAAACAATTACGCTGGCATTATAATTTAATTTTGACAAAGATATAGAATTTTTACTTTCTTAATATAAAGCACATTTGCATTAACAAGCAGAATAATATTTAATACAATGTTATATAATCGTAGCGAAAAAAAGCAATCGTCTCTACATCTTTCTGAAACTATAATTAATAACATAAAACGAGATGAAAGAAGTTAGAGAAACAACAATTGAAAATTCTAGTCGAGTTAGTTATGACCTGTTTAATGCATTGTCCTGGCAAGACGACTTCGATAGGCCGTCGAGGACTTGGCGAGTGCTCTACGTACACTGTTTACGCTCTAACTTGCTCTATTGTGATGTATTGTTTGCTGCTAACATTTATTTAAATACTTTTATATATTTACTCCGTTGTTCATGCTTACGTTACTGGCAAAATGTTGGTGAAATCGGTATATCATTACTGTGTTTTACCGATTGCACCGTTTTACGTAAGTATTTTTTTTGAGTAGAACACTTTAGAGTGTTCTAATCGTTCTTTAACGATATTAGTATCGTTAAAGAACTTCGTTCTGAAGTCTGATTTTATAAATTTCGTTCGTGGTACAAGTAGCAATTTACCGGTATCGCAACAATGAGTGCTCCAGCGCGGAATCCCTCAAGTAAACTCGTCAAGTGAACGCACCACGGAAGGCAGGCGCGGAAGTTAAGATGCGTTGGTTGCCACGTATAATTTTTTCCACTCTTTCAACTCTCCCTATCGCCCCCACCCACCCTCCGTCTGTCAATCTTAACTACAAGGCGGGAGTGCTACAGGGTTCAGTAGTGGGCCTACAGTTTTTTATTTTCATTTTAATAGGACTCAAGCCGGTATTACCGAGAATCGATGAATCAACGCAAGTGAACGAGGAATAGTTTCAACTGTTTTATGCGTTATGTAGAATTATTAAGTGTAGTTTTCCAGTGAGCCGTCTTCGCTTCGCATTTTATTGCTGATTGGAAACCTACGGTTGTTAATTTGAAATCCGCCTTCGTAATCTCGATAAAAATCTCTTTCATTCGTTTCGCATCAAAAGATTATTTGTATCAAATCAATCTTTTGTTTCTATGTACTGATGAATGCATTGAAAAATATTTTACGCTTAAGAATCTACGCTTATTTATTTCTGAAGTTGACCTCTATCTGAGATTTATGGTTATAATAATTTTGAAGGATCTTGTCGGTATTGAAATGTGTAATATATCTTTGTAGATAAATTGACTAGTATACGTAGAAAATATTATATTACAAAGTAAGCAAAACAATACGTGAAACACCGTTTAATTACGAATGAAAGGACTTTTAGCGTCTAAGGTTACAGTTAATCACACCATTGTGGTGGCTTTGAAGCCTCACTGAAAATAGGAAGACCAGACAGACCAGGGGGAAGAAATAAAAAAAATAGGCTCAACTTACATACACGCATAAGTACTGGATGGATGTTGCAGTCAAACTCTGCACCAATGCGTGCCAAATTAGCCACTTTCCTTTCGTAAAGTCTGGCGACTTTTCACGTGATTCGGAGCTATATAAATATTTTTTACAACCTTTAAAATATGTATTGAAATGTTAGGTGTAGAAACAAGTTATTTAAATTAAAAAACAAAAGAAGTTTTTGATACTTAAATAGTTTCAGTAATACAAAACTTTGCAAAAGATGTAGCTGTTTAGTACCTACTTATATTTTTACGTTTAAGGTCTGATAAAAAATAAATATTATTCTTCATATTACATGAGATATGATGTTTTAATATCAGAAATATAAATTTTCAATAATATTATATAAGCTCCTCATAAAAATGTCCGGAAAACGCGTCGAATTTTTTTACGTCCAGACGAATCTTTCATTTTTACTGTGGCATGCGACTCAAGATGCATCAGAGAAGGGGTCCCCTACGATCCACTACGCTGTACAAACTTACAACAGATAAGGGCCTCAAGTACACCCCAAAAGGGGTAAGACAAACCCCCCAAGTCTGCCTAGACTTTAGTGCAAGAAAAAATAATGGGAGAGAGGGACAGCGATAACCAATATACAGAATCCGTCTGTGGCTTCACTTCCCTCTGTCGCGCGCTTCGCCTCATTTCATTTAATTTATGTGTAACTGTTTTAATTTTGAGAGTCACCTTACAATTTTATTGTGGTTTCAACACTAAATTAAATATTATACACGCTACCGGATACGTAGTATGTGGAAATCAAATATAATTAATACATTAACTAAAGGTTAATTTTATTCATTCAAACATTAATAATAATCTTTTCATTACCATTACAATATGTATCATCTTTTAAAATATTATCCGATATGTTTTTATCATTAAAGTAAACACCTTTAACTTTTTGTGTTTAAGTTAAGTGAAGATTTATCACGGTGAACAGTATATTAAAATAAGTGAAACTAATTAAAAGATGTGGTCTCCCCGCTCTAATTATTCCCACACTCGAAACTAATATCACATTACTTTGGCATTGTAGTGGGCTGTATTGTCTACGTCTAAATCTTACCTCGGCGTAAAGTAATCGTTTGGTACAGTTGGCTGTTGACATTGAAATACTGTTGTTGAAAACTATTTACAACTTATTCATTGTTACCTTTACCTTTAGTGCTGACTTAAGTAAACGATTAAGATGAAAACGAGGGACTTATAGTTTTATTTACAGTTTAAATGAACGCTTAACAATGTTAAGGATAAATATTTCTTAGATAAATATTTTTGAGACTCCCAAAGGGATATCAATATCTATTTACGTGAATAAAAGTTGAAAAATCGATAAGGTACACTTCATATGGCCACAAAATCCTAACGAAACTGTATCTTGTCTCGCAGTTTGGAGCATAGGGCCGTCGTCGAAATATGTTGTACCTGTGTACATGCGAGCGAGTGTACCGAGGATGGTTGGTTAACCTCCGCCGAGTGAACTTGATACATGACATTGTCTGCCCTTTTCACGCACCTTGCAGACACTCCTTTTGTCCCCGCATCTCTGTAGGCAGCTTTCTTCTTACAAAACCCGCTATTTACGCATTCGCTTGTGTCCTGCTCCGGTAGAAACTTTATTCTCAATTTTACATGTCTAGTTGGCTCCGGCAAAGAATTATTTCAAAGGCACGTCAGTATGTAATTTTAATGAAATGCCGCCCCAGGGCTATTCTCTTTCATGTAATAATGTAATGAAACGGAACTTTTGTGTATAGAAGCTAAGTAATTTTTATATTTTAGAAGATGCATTATGTGGCATGGTTTTTGAAGTTACATTATAATGTTAAAAAGAGATTTTGAATGTATTATAGTATTTAAAACAGTTATAAAAATGTTATATTTCCTTCTGTAATCTGTTTTTGAAAAGTTTGTAAGACACGAGTAAATATGAATACTTTTAGTTAATAATCGATAAAATCCCTGTATAAGGGGAGAAGGGTGACAAAGTTTCGATAAAATTCATTAAACAACTACACCGATACCTACTTACTTTCGTTATTCAAATTGAATGAAAATATGCAAACGCTATGCAGGACTTTAAAATTCTTAGTTATATGAAAATTTGCATTCCTTTCACCTTTCTTAGTTAAATCTGTTTGTTTTAAGTTCGTTCTTTGAGGGTGGGGGTCGGTCGAGTGCCTCTTCTGGCCACCTTCCACTAAGAATTTTAATATACGATGTAGGTATACAAAAGTTTCATAATGGAC
The DNA here is from genome assembly GCA_018236845.1 of Plebejus melissa. Lineage (NCBI taxonomy): Eukaryota > Metazoa > Arthropoda > Insecta > Lepidoptera > Lycaenidae > Plebejus > Plebejus melissa. The sequence continues at coordinate 8,392 of DWQO01000191.1, forward strand.
TCCTTTGTTATTCTTGGGTAGTTTAAGTTTGTGCAAGTTTTGATTACACCTAAACGTTATTCATTTGAATAACTCCGTGATATTTTGTGAGAAATGTTTTCTATTATTATATATATATATATTTTCTAGAGAACGTCTGCTGCTGAATTAAGGAGAAATAAATTCGCAGAAAATTCGTCTAGAACAAAATGAGGTTGATTATAATATTGATTAATGAAAAAAATCGATAAAAATAAGCTAAAACTGTGCTAAAACTAAAACTAGTGGCGCACTTATTTGTTTAACTGGCGTGTCTCAAGTCAGGCCGCAAATGAGGGAGGGTTAATGAATAATTAATGCGCACACTTTTCCCGCCAATTATAATTACGTAAGGAAAGCAATTACCAGCGACTAGGCGTTGCATAAGTGAAAATTTGCATGTGCCGGGTATTTAATAAATATGTTAAAAAATTCATCCCGACTTCTCAGGTACAAGATGGGGGGTTAAATGGTAATTACGTATCATCAGCATCAGCCTATCCCAATTTTTTGTTTAGTTCAGGAGAACTGAATAGAATTGACTTCTTTTATGCGGCTGATAGAGATGATGTTTGTTTGTGTTTTTGTATTTGTGATACATTTTACCGTAATAAAAACTACATTATGTAATAGGACTCAGAACATTTCTACAAAAATCCCAACAAAAGTTTAAATAAAAAAAAATGTAAACTAGATGTTAGTGTTATCCTTGAAACCATCAAATGAGCCCGTCAAAATGAACAACTTTTTCTATGAGAACAATTAAATAGTACTAAATAGAGAACAAAAAAAAATTCCGTCTTCATACCCATACAAATTGCCGATCCGGGCATCCGTGTGTGATTTTTTTGAAGACGTCATTATTTTTAAGTTCCCAGCATTGTTCTCATAGAAAAAGTTGTTGTTCATTTTGACGGGCTCATTTGATGGTTTCAAGGATAACGGTGTTTACACTAACACACAGTATATGTATATTGTATATATTCCATTAATGATATTAACAAACATTTAAATAATTATAATAAAAGACTAAAGAGGTGCGATTATTCCGGGCAACTGACTCCCGCCGCAGGCCGAGATCAACCTGAGCGGGAGAGCGACCGCTTATAAATATCTTCCATATAAAGGACGAGACGAGCTAAGCTCTACCATTTATACTCCAACCTTAACATTGTGCACTCAGTTCATTACTTAAGAAGAGTATTAAGGAACTATTAAGTGTGAAGCGAGAAAAGCTATCAAGTCAGCTGATTGGTATGTTTGCTATTGACTATAATGTGGAGTCTAATTTACTTTGTCTGGTACGCGTGATAAAGTTCTTAAGGAACTTATCTCGGGACTTATCCTATAGAGTCTTAACGTAGTGAAAAGTGACCAGTAGATAATATTATAATAATTTTTAAATCAGCGTAGGGCATTCCTTGCTAACGGGCAATTAAATCCCAGGACCTTTGGAAGGCATGCGGGCGGTCGAATCCAACCAGAGAGGCCTAGTTAGACAATTTTAATCTAAATATAATTAATTATTTTCAAAAGGACAGGTGATGAGCAACTCTTAACACAATGATACGTAATTAGTGAGGTAGCCGGCGCGTGCGCATGTCACGGGCGGCGAGCGTCACGCCTGCCGACCGGAAGCCGGACCGGACGCCGAGATTGTGACGAGCCCCTGATTCCTTCCGGTGAGAGGAGGACCCCAAGGTACAGCCGAGAAGCGGTAAGCACCAGGTAGTATGTTGGTCCGGGATTGGTAAGTTTTTTTTGGTTATTTTTGGTATAGTAGGTATGTACTTGAGGTTGTATAAATATATTGGAAATTTAAAATGCATACTGAATTAAACGTTTAGTTTTTAGAAAACAAAATACGAACCTTTTTTGTGAAGTTATTTACTGTATTCACATAAATCTTTATGTAAATTAACAATGTTTCGTGGTGTAGAGCATAGAAAATATAATCAATTTTTCGGAAAATGAACAGTCCAATTCATAAGCGAAAGCGATTTGTGTAAACCGCTGTCCGTTGAATGTTGACCGCGCGGGGTCGTCGCTCCCGGAGCCCCAGTACGAAACGATTTCCGATGATCTTTTTCATTGAGCTCGTCATATTATATGCTCTGAGTCACAGCACACTGTCACATTCGTTTATGAAAATTGCTTACTGCTGATAAATATGCACTTTAACCGGGAAGGTCGATTGTGAGAAAAAGATTCGTGCATTAAATATTACGAGTAAATTCTTTGCGCAAACAATGCTTAAAATAATTTTAATATTTAAAATAAGCTATAGACAGAATTGAATTTATACTTTAAAAATCATATCGAAATTTGCTACGATTTTCGTAGCAAAGAAAGCTTTCATGTGCTACAAGTCTCTACCTCTACGATTTTATTTTGAGTAAAGAAAATTATTCGAGTCTAAAACCACAGGACAAGCAAGTCTTCGGTTTACAATAAGGTCAAGAGTCAAGACCATAAGTGCAGTATCGGATATGGGGACTGGGGAGGCGATTCTCACGGCGTAGGCGTCCTTCTCACGCGCTCGCCTTACACTTCCTTCCTGCAGCCACCGGCCGCATCGCCGATGCGCCCGCGCAGCGATCGGATACGCAACACCAAAGTAACCAACAAGCTTTAAATTATTTATTTTTATAAAATAAAATGTGTGTCTTAAATTAAAATTGAACATAATATACTGCGTGACTGGTGAGACATATTCAATACTCGAGGACGTGATATTTGGCTATTATATTAGTTGAAAAAAAATATAT
>DWQO01000192.1:0-11168 GCA_018236845.1 Plebejus melissa
CTTAGTTATATGTGTACTTTAATATTTAATAATAATATTAAAATAAAATAAAAAAATAAGGGGGGCTCCCATACAAAAAACACAATTTATGGCCTAATTTTGCTCCATAATGGTACGGAACCCTTCGTGTGCCATTCCGACTCGCACTTGGCCGATTATTCCATTTTTTGCCATCAGATTCTGGTCTACTAGGTCTACACCTATAATAACGCTAGGTAGACGAATTAAGTCGAAGCCTCGAAGGGAACGGAGTCGGGCTCGAGCCAGCCGCCGCCGGGGCCGCATGCGCGCGTCCTACGCTATATGTACATGCGCGCGGGCGGCCGCGGAGCCGGGGCTGGATCGACCGATGGCAGTATGGGCTCCAGCCCGGGGTCCCGGGAATGCCCGGGGCCCCGCTGAGTCGAGTCCATAATTTTATTGAATTAAGCAGATCAGCCGGTTTGCGGCCCCACGAATCGTTCAACTTATTCAGTTTAAACTTTAAGTCTCCGTTTAGGTACTCGGTACTTCGAACTGATAGTCAAAATGTTGAAGCTCCGAGCGGTACCGGCCCGGGGCCCCCTAACCACTCGGGCCGACCCCGCGGAACTCAATATTATTATTTCTATCGAGGCGGAAGACTATCCGGCCGGGCGACATCGCCCGAGCTAAGCTATATATACAAATAGGTACACTTCGTCGGCTTACGACGACTGGACGTTTAGCACTCGGCACGAACGGTCTCTCGAGGCGGCGGCGCGGCGCTCCCGTTGGTGCAGGCGTGCCGGGCTGCGGGCAGCGCGCGGCATTGCGCGGGCGCGGCGCTCACGGCAGGCGGGTGTCGGGGCGCAGGTCGTTGTCGACGGCGTCCAGCTCCAGGCGGTGCCGCAGCCACGCCAGCATCGCCTCCTGTAATACGACGCCCCGTCGATTAAACGCTAGACCTCCGCGCATCCGGCGCTTTTACGAGCGATCTCCTTCCGAAGCGAAACACCACCACCGAAGCGGTCAGGGAGGGGCGGAGCGTTGGGCCGAACCAGAGTTAGTCGAGTTATTTTAGGCGGATCCGTGCTGTTAAATAGGACTCGGCGACTACACTATTTCCTGACGTATCGGAAGGTGGGGTATTATAGATACTTCGTTACCTGCTATCGGAGTCGACCTCGGTCACGATCGCGGGGTCGACGGATGCGCCTCACCGTGGAATCCCGGACGGTCGCGGCGACCGGGGTCTGGCGGGCTAGGGAAGGGCGGGGCGTACCGGGTGCGGTCAGTCGCGCGGCGCGGGCGGGTCGCGGTGGTTGTCGCTGTAGTCGTCGTAGTCGCGCGGCGGGTCGAGGTCGTCGCGCGCGTCGTACTCGCCCTCGTCCTCGCCCTCCTCCTCCTCCCCCACGCCGCCCGCCTCGCGCTCCTCCGAGCCCGCCGGCCGCTCCTCGCGCGCCGCCTCCTGCCACACCGACATCTACTCCCCGCTACTACCGCGGACGGCCGCCCCCCGCCGCCTCCCGCCGACCGCACAAGGACCGCGGGAGAACGCGGGGAGCGCGAACGTCACGCCGAATATTATAATATATTAGAAATGGGTGCAGGGACAGCGATCGTTAAAATATATAGTTAAAATAAAAGCTCGTGCAATACAAATTAAATCGCACCACAACATTTTATGGGGTTAGTCGATTTAGACGTGTTAGTTTATGGAGCCCTCTATAGCGGCGGGCGAGCGGCTGGTCGGAGTAAGGGAGCCCGTGGGAGGAAGCCCCCTGGCCGCTTGCCTGTCGCTGCGAGGGTCGGCCCGATAGCCGAGGAGGGAGCTACGAAAGGACGGCGCAAACCTTGGTGGGTCGCCAGCCGCAGCCGGGCAGAGGCAGGCCGTCGGGCCCCAGCGGGCAGGGCGCGTCGAGGCCGGGCACGCCCTGCTCGCCGCGGTCGCCCTTGTCGCCCTTGCGCCCACGCTTGCCGCTCGGCCCCTGCGCACACCACACGGTTAGGGCACCCCGCCGCACTCGCGCGTGCGAGGGGAGGGGGGTGCGGGTGTGTCGGCGATGTGTCGTGTCATGCTCGGGTCGCCCCGGTGAGTCGGTTACGAGCGCATGCGGAGGAGGAGGTCGCTTACCGGTTCGCCCTTGTAGCCCTTGTCGCCTTTCGGTCCCTACCGAGCAAAAACTTACGTCAGTATTTAGTACGACACGGGGGGTTCAAGTCGGGAAGTCGCGCTCACTGACCTCCTGTCCCGGGATCCCGTCCGTGCCCTGAAACAAAACGCGAGGGCGGTTACAGCGGGGTCGAGGGTGGGGGAGGGGGGAGGAGGAGGTGAGGGAGGATACTCACTGGTAGGCCGGGGTCCCCGCGCTCGCCCTTGCCGCCCGGCTCGCCCTGCGCGCCCTGCACACACAACGCACACGTCGTTACAGCCTCGCTCGTCGCCCCGAAAGGCGCGAGAGAGGGGTAGCAGTAATATAGCACGAGTGAAGAAGAAGCGAATATTAATATCGTATAGGACGCGATAGAAGCTCTGCTCGTAGACGCTCGTGTTTGGAGCGTTATACCTTCGATAGAACGTGGCCACTGGCCACGAGCGGGTTTAGTGGGAGGCTATCGGAATGAAGGACTCCGGGAGAACAAAAATTCGATATAATAAAGGTGAGCGCATTCCACTATTTGAAAAATAATATAAATATTATAGTATATTACGTATACTCCGTTATTACACAATATAATATGATCCACATAAAAGCGTTTATATTCGACGATAAGGAAACTCACCTTCATGCCGTCGAGTCCGGGCGGGCCCTGCAGCAAGGGACATTATATCAGATTTATCGACTGACGTTCGAGCGCTCGTCGACTGCCGAGCGAGCGGAAACGGAAAGGAGAGTGCTCGCTCGCCCGGTGATGATCTTGCACGCATGCGGCGGGCCAGTGGGCCGACGGGCCGGGCGCGCATGCCGGTGGCGACCCGGCCCCGCATGCAGTAGTGAGTAGAGCGTAGAGCTGCGACCGGGCGCGGGGGGAGAGAGGCGAAAGGAAAGATGAGAGTGCACTGCATGCAATAGTTTATTTTCATTTTAAAATATTTTGTGAACAACAATATCATTTTATGCTCTCGCGAGTATGGTACAAATGACAACTTTCGATTAAAAAACTAGGCCTTAAAAGTACGAAGTTAAATACATTATTCGTAGTCGAGCGCCAGAGGCGGGGCCGTCGCGCTTCGCGAGCCGCATGCTGCAGGCGCGCGGCCACCCCGCCTCCGGAACTAGACCGCTTAAACTAGGGTCGATACAATTTTGTACATTCAATATTTAGAGTAGGGACGAGGATACCGCCTGTGACTCGAGACGGTACACGTCGAGAGGGCCGGGGAGGACTCCCGGGACGACGTCGGCGGCGGCGGTGCGGACGGAGCACTCGGGACAACGACACTATGTACAGCGAACGGGGACCGCCGCCCCGCCCCGCCCCGCCTCCGCCCAGGGGCGGGAGGGGGCGCAGGGGAGCGGGGGCGGCTCCCGACCGAAACCTTAACTAAAGAATAACTCTCTTAACCTAGGAACGGGGGCGTAGATAGCGAACGATGAGATACGATTAGACGATAAGTATACAATTTCAAGTTACGAAATGCGAAACATTTCTACATAATATTACAGAAGTCGAACGATAATATAATATAAACATATTTTCACGAAACATTTTTGCGGGGGGGCCCCCTCGTGAGGCTGGAGAAGACTAGATGAGGCGTTACAAATTATACTAAAATATATATCGCTCTCGCCCGACGCCCGGTACGCCGAGCGAGGAGGCGTCACGAGGGCGGCGCTCCACACGTACGAGTATTAATATACTTTAAAAATATACACTCTGTATCGATAATAATATTATATTTTACACTTGTACTTATATCTAGATTTATTCTACAGCTTCGCGCTCGACCCCGGCACGGGGCGGGGCGGGCCGCGACCGTCGGGCGACCCCCGCCGGGGCCTCGCGAGTTGCGAGGATACGCTTTCCGAGCTCCTGGAAGCTCGCAAAAGCGGTCGGAGCTCCCGGCAAAGACCGAGGCAGAGAGAGAGAGAGGCACCGAGTGTCGCGATCCCGACTCGAGTCAGAACCGGGTACTTCGTATCGACGGCAGAAAACTCTCGAAGACTCGGAGCCGGCTGACCCAGCCCCGTCGACCTCACTCGACGACCTTCGCCTCTGCCGGTCGCCCACTTTGACAAAATTCAACCGCAAAGAGAATATGGACTCCCGCTCGCTCGAGCCGCCCCAGTCCCGACTCCCGGGACAGACTATCGCAAGATAAAACACTGGACAGGACTGCCGCAGCTCGGGGGAGCGCGAGCCCTAACAAACTTCACGGTCGATCGAATTCGGCGGCGCCGCGACGGCGCGAGGCCGGTAGACCGCGACCTCCGGCGACGCGCCGCGACTCCGGCCGAGCGACGACGGCTTCGACCGAGCGATTCAAAAATATTTTCTTTACACTACGTAACACTTATGTTTAAAATTTGGTAACATCTTAAAGTACGTAGCGACTTAGAATATTTACACACAGATTGTACAATTTACAGAGGCGAGACGCGCGCGGGGCGCTGGCGGCGGTGCTCGGCGCGCGGGGCGCGGGGTCACTACGTGAAGGCGAAGTCCGGCGGCCAGCGGTTCTCCTGCGCCACAACACCAGTGCAGGTTAGTAGGGGGTTAGCGGCGGGCGGGCTGCGTGTTAGTGCAGCCGGGGAGCCGGCGTGTTAGTGGGTTAGAGGCGGCGTGGGCGGGTGTGTGTCGCGTGTCGGGTGTCGGGTGACATGTCGTGCGGCGTGTCGGGTGGCGTGTCGGGTGGCGGGTCGGGGCGGGGAGCTACTCACCCGGGGGCCGGCGTCGCCCGGGTGTCCCGGCGCGCCCGTTTCGCCCGGCAGCCCCACCGGTCCCTGAGAAAAATTATTTTTTTGAGAACAGCGAATCGCCGCGCCGGCCCCGGTCGGCTGCCGACGTCGCCGGCGCGCGGCCGAGCCCGACGTCGACGACGACCTGTCGAAGGGGTCCGCGAGAGGCGGGGGGAGGAGGGAGCTGCGGCACTCACCGGCAGTCCCATCGGCCCGGGGTCGCCCTTCTCGCCGCGCTCGCCCTGAAATGGAGACATTCGCCGAAGTTAGAGTTAGGCCAGCGGCGAACAAACGGAATATAATATTGTCGTTCCGGTCGAGGGTCACGTACCGCCTTGCCCCGGGCCCCTGGGTCGCCCTTATCGCCCTTGATACCCGGCGGCCCCGCCACGCCCGGCGCCCCGGCCGGCCCCGGCGCGCCCGGCGGGCCCATCATCTGCAACACACGGGGACTCGCGTTAGGAGCTCGCACAAATGAATTCAACATTTTGCCGCCAAAAGGAAAATATGCTCATATACGCGGAATTCCTAATGGCCCACTAATATCAACACTATACATAATATCTGCGTCTGATATGATAATATGAGTCCGAGCAACGAGTATAAACGCTGTATAAAGTTCACTTTGAAAGTAGCAGGGCTGAAACTTTTTTTTTTAATTTGTATGGGCAAAATCATAACGCTACGGCGCTTATGAATTTGCCCATACAAAAAGTACCTAATTACAAAAAACTCTTTATTTTCCTAAAAAATAACACAGTATCGGCGCGTCCGCGGTAGAATCTTTCATCGAAGTTCATCTGCGAGCACCCGTCAACACCGAGCGCGGCCACTCGGCCTGAACTCGGGCGACGTGACATGACGTTATAGTCAAGTTAAAATTCCTCTACACTGTAAATAAATCTTAGGGAAGTTTAAACGAGATTGAACGATCCAGAAAACGGCCTGCTCGTTCATTTAATAATCGTTTTTATATTATATAATTTTGTACACAGAAAGTCTAAAGACTGAGAAAGGACATAGGCTATATTCTAACTGGAAAAAAAGGTTGTAAGAGGGTGTTTATGCGTAAATTGTTAAAATTAAGATAGTTCCTTAAATTAATAATAATAGATGGCGCTGAACGTCACCAAGGTCGCACTAGCAGTAATGTAGCCTACATGGAAACGGTAACTACCACGCTCTATAAGCTGAAGTCCACGTGGACGGAGTCGCGGGAAACAGCTAGTAAATACTATTTATAAAAGATAGATACTCACAATTTCGTGTCCGTAGAGCTCGTAGCCCGTGCCGTCGCCCTGCAAGTTCAACGGGGGGCATAAAGATTAACAGTTCGACCTAATGTACCCGCCGGCCGCCGCCGACGGCCGGGCTCGCCGTACATTACATCGTTCGCGTCCTGTTTCCCGGCCCGCGCGCCGGACCGGAGCCTGTTCCCCTGACCCTGACCCGTATCGTGTAGCTACGATAAACATTACCTACACCGCTTACGGTCACTCGACATCACACATTTTAAATTGGGTTTATGAAGTTGAGAAGTCAAAATTGTGATGATGTACACGTTCATCGAAGTAACGCGAAAACGGGCAGGCCGGCGTTCGCTCCGGTGCGCGGTCGGACGTCGCGTGGAGGTCGGAGTCGATAGTTACCTGCCGCCGCCTCAGCTTGCGGTACTTCTGCAGCCGCCACCGGAAAATATAAAAAAACGTCATGATTAGTCGGTGAAGCGGGCGAACACCGGGGAGGTCAGATCGGGCGGTCACTCACCGAGTCTCCCTTGTCGCCCTTCTCGCCCTTGAGGCCGGGGTAGCCGGGCGGGCCGGGCAGGCCGGGCGCACCCAGCATGCCGGGCGAGCCCATGTCGCCGTAGTCGCCCTTTTCGCCCTTGGGCCCGATGTCGCCCTGGAATGTACCGGCGGCGGTCCTAAGCATGTGCCAGCTTTCCTTCTTGTCGTACTCCGATGACCTCGCTTTTGATTCGTGCGATATTATGACATCGAAGGATGACAAACTTTAGCTGCTGCGTACTGAGTATCGTCAACGAGGGCGGGCGTTTCGAGTTAATTATTCGCTCCGGGGTCGTTTTTGCATCCTTTTTTAAACTCTCTAGGTGCAGCACTATTTTAGAACTGCGGTCTGCGGGGATACGCTCGTGCGCCTCAAAGGAAGATCCTCCGACCGAACGAGACAGTATGCCAGGCCGAAATCGAGGACAAAGATTGATACAATAGTATTTCAGCTGTGGCTTATTACCGACGCACATAGAAAACTTGGAATCAGAATTTATAGCCAAACTTTTCAAATATATTTTTATTAAAGTTTATAGTTCGGGACGTACCCGCCCGCATCGACGATATTCTTTCAGCATCGATCCTACTGAATAACAGGGCGCGATATGTGCGGAATTCTCACCGGTTTGCCGGGAGGGCCAGGCACGCCGGCGTCGCCGGGCCGGCCGTCCGCGCCGGGCGGTCCGCGCGGGCCCGCCGCGCCTGCCGCTCCTGTAATGTCACGAGTACACTCTCGTATAATATTTACTTTACAAAATACTTATAAAATTGAAATGTTTAGCTATATTTTTGCGTCGCTGGACTGAGTCTCTGCGAGACGACGGATTTGTTATTATAAGGTTGATGCTGTCAGGAGTGACTCGGGAGTCAAGTTAGAGTAAAGTTAATAATTATACCTAGCGGAATAGAGAATCAAAGGCCTGCCTGAGCAAACGAGATGTCACATCAGTAACACTGCGTGGTAATAAGAGACGTGTGATACATGACAGCAGGACTGTTTTTTAGATATCCAGTCGGCACTTATATCGGCACGTTGACAATTCAATCTTTAAGAAAGATGCATATGTGAGTGTATACGTACACATATTTTTCCACACAGATGTAAATCAATTTCGGTTTTCGTTTGACAGCTCGAGATTGTTGGTCTATTCCGCTAGGTAGGTATATTAACTTTATGCTCGGAACAGAGGCTACGTAGTAAATATGTATTTAGTAATCTGACATACAGACACGCACACACACCACAGAGACGAAAAAAAAATTAAGTGCTTATGAGTTTGGTATCTATCAATCGCTCATCCACTCGACAAAAAAATATATCTGCGCTGCTCGAGCAGCTCAGTAGGTACTCGGTAATCGAAAAAAGGCGCTAGCTAAACTTTTCACAGAAAACACAACGAAAGGGTAAAAAGCGTGGATACGTTACCCACTAGCGGCGTTGAGTGAGCCCCGGCGTCACCGCCGCCGCCACGTTGCCGGCGCTCGTCGCTCCTCCCCGACCACCTAGATGTGGACACGGAGCCGTGCGAGAGCGTGCAGCATGCGGCATGCGGCGTGCGATACGAGTAGGACAGGCAGGCATGCGCTAGAGATAGGAGACCGAGAGAGAGGGCTAGAGACAGAGGAGCTCGCGACGGAGGCCCGGTCGGCTCGGAGGATATAGATTCGGGGAGAACGTTCCGTTCTCAGCGTGCTAAGGAGATGCGATGGAGCATGATACGAAGGTGGAGTATCAGTAGGAGGCGCTCCGACACCGCGCCGCGCCGCCCGCACCGCGCGTCCGCCGCGCCCCCGCTTCCCATCGCCCCGCCGGAGGAATCTCATCCGGTATCCACCGAAACGTTTCCTACTCGATAGTCGAATGGGAGAGATTTCGCAGCCGGGTGACACGAGAGCGGGGCGAGTTTGGGGCCGGGGGCGGCGGCGGCAGTGGCGACGGGCGGCGCGGGCGGGGGGCGTTCGTTACCCGCTTGCCGCGTTTGCCGCGCGCGCCGCGTTCACCGGGCGGGCCGGCCGCGCCCGCCGCGCCGCGCTCCCCCCGCGCGCCCTCCGCGCCTTCAACACACACATCCGTCTCGCTCATACCGGCAGCCGGCGCCGCCGGCGCACGAACTTCCGCCCGCGACCCGGCCCGAATATCTGCGCACCGTCGACAGGCCGCGTGCCAGCCGAGGTCTCAGATATTTTGACCGGGTGGGGTACTTTTAATTTGCAGTGCAATAAAAAAGCTGTATAATATTAGTCGTTACAAGTCAGTCCTCTCCGGCCCGGAGGCCTCCTCGCACGGTGTTTCGACGGCACATTTCGACGGGCCGCGCCGGAAGCTATTAAATTTATTAAAATATTACTATCTCTATTAGCGGCGGCGTCTAAGTCTAGCTACCGGGATGCCCGATATTAGGCGGGTTACAAAAACACAGCTATATACTACTACACCGATGCGTTTGTTAATAAAAAAAATATAAGCCACACTGCACCGCGCTAAGCTACTTCGGCGACCGACGGTCGGCGCCGACCGGTGCGGGGGAGCGGAGAGTTGGGTTGGGGGCACTCACCGGGCGGGCCGGGGGGGCCAGGGGGCCCTTCGATGATGCCGGTGGGGAACGCATCGCCTTTCAGCGTCGTGGTGAAGCCTCGCTCGCCCTTGTCACCCTTGTCTCCCTGAAATTTATAGTTACACAATATTATATTATCTTATTCGACCGACGTGCAGGACCCTCCAGTTTACTAATAGTAGTAACTGTATAATAGCTCTAGTAAAGTACTAAAATTATAAATGCGAAAGTATATCTGTCTGCTTGTCTCGCTTTCGCGCCAAAACTACTGAACCGATTGTAATATGTACACAGACAGTCAAAAGCCTGTGAAAGGACATCTTATTGAATGGTATACAAATACATACAATTTAAGTAATTACAAATTTTATTTAAAAAAATCGACTTGACAATCAAAGGCTCATAAAAATAATATATGAGCTACGAATCTGAAATTTTGAAAAGGATTATTTTTACCCTTATTATTCATTTTATTTAAAAAAATCTGCTAATTTTGATAATATTATGTTGAGTTGGATAATTAAATATTTTCATGTTTCACAATCTCTAGCAGTATTCTTAATAATTAATTATAATTTGAGGTGGTATTATAATAGGCAGTTAGAACAAAATTGTGTTAGAATTTGATTTGAGATCATTCCGTCGTTCATCTAGTCAGAATCTAGATAAACTATACTCAGCAGCGGGCAGGAACTAGGCGAAGCGGCGTGGACTCACCCTAAGTCCGGCAGGTCCGGATGGTCCCTGCGGCCCCACGGGCCCGGGCGGCCCCTGTGGCCCCGGCGCGCCGGCGGGTCCCGGCGCTCCGGCCGGCCCCACGCGGCCCTCGGCGCCCGCGATGCCCTCCGCGCCAGTCGGCCCCGGCGGGCCGGGCGGACCGGGTTCGCCGGGCTCACCCTGCGTGGTAGGTGACACGTTTACGTTATCGTTAATCGTTATTGGACGATCTGCACGAAGCTTCGGACGATAGACGCAGGTGCGGCCAGACCGTTACAACAATCTCACTCGAGACGATATGTAGCACAAAAATGACAGCATTAAAAAATGATAGGAAATTTCACGCAACCAATGGAGGCCCAAGCGCATAAACGGCAAGAAAAGACGTGCTCATGCTGATCGCTGTCGGACTCCGACGCGCGGCGTCGTCGGTGATTGTCTTCGTATAGGTGCGATACATCACTCCACAGTCCACACTCGTGCTCCGCGGCCCGGTGCGTGTATTCTCATCAGAAATTTTTCATTTGCGTTGCCTCGTGTCCGCGGAACATGAGTGTCGTGTGTGAGCCGGGGTTACAAAATTGTAAAAAGATAATAATAATTAAGTACAATGTTTTTGTGCTATATAGAGTGATATGGCTAGGTTTCAAAAATCATAGAAGCAAATAAAACACAACGAAGCTCTCACCTTTAGCTGAATGATGGACTGCGCCGAGATGTTGTGGCCGGCCGCCTGCAGGCCCTACACACACACCGCGTCAGTAACAAGCACAGTGCACACAGTACACACACACGCACCTCCAGCCTACTCTACGTCCTACGAAAACACAACAAGTAACGGCAACACAACGGTAAAGCGGCGCGAGGGGAGCGCTAAGCGGTACCTTGACGGCAATGATCTCCGCCGTTGTGTAGGGGCTCATCTTATAGCTGTCCACGGATCTTTTCACGCCCTGCAAGACCCATTCATGTAGATCATATTGTACATACATACACGATGCACAGACGTCTTTATATCCGATAAACAATCCACTCCGCGCGAGGAGACTCTAGGTACTTAATTGTACGCTTCGACATATCGGCAGACGGCAGACGGCAGGGGCAGAACACACGGTCTTCTGGCACGAGGTGGATTTTTTACGAGCTAAAAGACGTACTTATATCCAATATCCATACTATTAATATTGTTACGGACACGTAAAACTACACGCGAAACTAGCGAGGAAACACGACAGCGTAAATCC
>DWQO01000193.1:0-11146 GCA_018236845.1 Plebejus melissa
CAGTGGCTTCTCCCAATATTATGTGTTTAAAAAACGGAAAAAATAGTTTTAAATTTTATAGAAGTATAATATAATAATAAAGAGGTAGTATGGATATGGATGAACCCGAGGATTAATCCAACGTCAAAGCCCCCTCAGCATTCATACTGCACAGTGAAATATTTTATTCGTTTTCCATCCGACACCCGCATGCTACTGTTTGCTTGGAGGACTGAAATGCAGGACATAGCTTTGGTAATAGATATATTAAGGCTATTATATAATAGCATGCATGTATAATGTATATTAAATGTTGTCCTACATGAAAAGCAATACTTATTATACAATACCTATTTAAAAGTAATTTTGTGATAACGTGAATATCTTTAACTATAATTACTAAAAGAAGCTTTGATTTTAAGATAAAAAAAAACTTTAGATAAGTGTGTTCCGTGTTATATTATTTTTAATCACTATCTACGAATAAAACACTCAAATATTATGCTTATTTATTATTTGAAGCTATTAAGCTATTAAGAGGCTTAGAGCATTCCTCGCCGATTTCCTGGTTTGATGCGTTGGCATGGTTGAGCTATAGTCCAGGCGCGGTCCGAAGGGGGGGGGGAGGGAGGGTCAGTGTCACAATCTCACAGGGGACATGACCAAATCTAAGGTCAAATTGAAAAATCTCAAAATTTTTCCAAGTAATAATAGGAAATTTTTGACAAATAAATTTTTAGTATAGTGAGTGACCCCCTCCAAAGTCCTAGTCTACATATTATTAAATTGCGGCTCGTATTATTATATTTGCACAATCGCCAGCTACCTCAAATCTGTGTTGAGACCACGGAATCATAGGAGGTCCTCAATTGCTATATAATTATACATGTTGCACGCGTCACTGGTTTACCCCTCTCTAGTTTGACCGAACAGTTTTAGTATTTGACTGTCTTTTTGTGTTATTCCAATTTTCCTCTAGACCAGATTAATTTTGGCGTATCTCGTAAAGTTTGCATTTTTTTTAATTATACGTTTTAGTTGCGACGTTATATTATCTTGTTTCCGTTTTATTTCTTTTATATCTATTGTTTAACAATTAAGAAGAGTTGACATACGCATTACGCGTACTGTATGGTATAAAAACAAAGTCAATCCAGTGTTTATGTCAGGGACATAATGTGATGAAAAACTTTAAATGTATTTTTATTTAGATTTAGATTAGAGTATTTGATGTTTAATTAGTTATACCTACATCTACATAGTACTTTCAGAGAAGATGAACCTACGTAGTTTGGTCGCGTAATACGTCAAACCCAGCCGACAGATCACAATGATTCGACCAAATGATGTCGGTCTGTGAACCTGTGAACTGCCTAGGAATCAATTTCCTCAATAGTACATACTACATAATATACACGTGGATCTGGAGTATTTCATGTTTTTATATCGAACAATTTATGTAGAGATCTATTTATATAGAGCCCTACAAAATTGCTTAAAAATTATAGAGTTTTTTTTAAACACCAAGTATTAAACATGATCCGTCGTAGTATAGTACAAATGACAGCGAGCGGTGATTACACAGGCCTAATTCGATAAATAGGGCAGCCCTCGCAGCGATGTTTAACTGAATTTATTACTTGATTGCGTCGCTTGTGCTGCAGATATGTTGCGTGTTGTGACAGGGACAATATGCAATCATTGCACCCGGGAAATTACATGGAAAACTCTACAATTATGTAACTGGAACTCATGTGGATTTAGTTAATTCTAGGGCTCATTGAGTTGGTATTGTGATATTGAATATATGGAATGGAAAATGCATGGAAAATTCTAGAATTATGTGTACATGCCAATTGCATTGAAAACCCTCAAATGTAAATCCACACGCTCATTGATTCGTATTGTCGGAAAACTGCATGGAAATATGATTAATATGGTGGCTCTGGATGCTCATTACTCTACATTGTGAATGTATTTGAAACTAGATGACGACTGCAACCCCGTTGCGTCAAATTTAATTTATCGCGCTGGAACCGAACATTTTTCGGGGAGTTTTATCCATATCCTTTAAGCTATAATATGTCCTTTTTTGTCGTATCCGGTTTGGGCGTGAAGTAACAAACAGACACACTTTCGCATTTTTAATATTACTAGTACTTATGGATGAAGAGCGAATTCAATTTAGATAATTTTACTAGATAAGTAAAAACAATGTTATTGGAAAAAAATTTAAGGGGCTCGGAAAATTATTTGAAAAATTCTATATAGCTCTACATGCTCATTTCTCTAAATTATTGTGAAGATACTATTACAATGATTGGGATTTGGGAGGATAGGAAAGAAATCACATAAAAATTTAATAAAAAATAATGTGCACTACATTATTTAATGATTTTCTACGAAAGTTATATTTAAATTACAGTTAAATAATTTAGGAGCCTTTTTCACTACTTCCTGATAAAGTGCCGGATGTGCTATCCACAACTTATTTGACAGATTGTCCATAGTATCTACCAAGTTAAGTGATGGACAGCTTATCAGGCACTTATAATGAAGTAGTCAAAAGGCCCTAAAAAGCTTAATTTAAATTTCACTTTACAATGCTATTGCAGTTGCTGTACTTTTCAGTTTGCACTCTGTTGCTTAAACGATTATTATTGAATGAAATATAAATTTCAATAAAGAACATTCATACCAAGTACTTGAAGTACTTTCAATCACAATAATTGTAACATTATGGCACTATAGCGACTGCCAGTCTATTTTATAGTAATAGCGGGGAAAATAATGTATAACAGTCTACAGTGGAGGGTAGAAGCTTGGTTATAGCTTGTAGCTTACTTATATCATCGTTTATTATCTCGCAGTGGCTAACTACAATGTATTACTCTAATTACTCCAATTTATATACTACTTGCTGTGAAAATCACAGTCTTTTACAGGCTGTTACAACACTAAGTGATAATACTTTAGGGTCTGTTATGTTCCTTATATAGAGTTTACTGCGAAAGTAGCAGCGCTGAAAAGGCAATTTTTTTGTGTTTCACGGAAACGGTACATTTTTTCGCAAATCGTAGTCGATGATTGTATATTTACAAGGAGGTCGGAGTTCTGTTCACCACCTTCGAACGATGGAATATCTTGGTGTAAAATCTTACTTTTCGGTAACATAATATTATGCCTCATGCCTGCTATACACACTTCATTTAAAATCAAAATCATCATATGTTTCCATTTAAATTTTGAGGAGTTCTCTCGATTACTCATGGATACCATCATCAGGTCACCGGTTTTATGAATATGGTACCAAACCACTAGATCATATCCTATACAACAAAACAAAAATTTTGAAAATCAGCCCACAAAAAGCAGAGTAATCGTTGAACATACAGAAAAAAAGAAAAAATATCCACAGTCGAATGTATTATAACCTCCTCATTTTTGGAAGTCGGTTAACAAAAATATTAATATGATGTGGTGGTCTGAACATCGCACGCGCACGATGACGTCACGTTTTGTTACTCATAGACCAGCTTGTACCCGCTCGGACCTGTTGTTAACTTTAAGTATGACGCCGTAAGGCATGTTAAATGCAGCCTTTTAATGTCTCGACCATCGATTTAAAATTCTTCTAATGAATTTTGCTATAAATGACTAATAAAAATATTTACAGAGATAATAATTATTACTATACAAGGTCCACTTATCTTTGTTTGGCGTATTTTGGCGTATAAACTATGTATTAGTAAAACAACTTGAAAGACAATACAGCGAAACTTGAAAAAAGTATCCTAATTCCTATGTTCTCAAAGACGTACCTATATATATTCTGAGACTCAGAGTAGGTATCTCCTTACCGAATTTAGGCAAAATCGGATTAGCGGGCTAAGAGGTAACAGACAGACACCCTTTCGCATTTATAATACATATTAGTATGGGTTTTTAAAAACCACTAAGTAACACGGTAATGCCAAAGAGATCTCAATACAATTCGAAATAACAAAACTGACGTCACAAAAGTCTGCGGGCAGTAAATCAAATTTTGATTATGAGAGGTCTAATAGGCGCGAGACCATAACTTACAGCGGGCGTGGATGGACAGAACTCCCTTTCATTACAATATAATTTATTTGCTGGATATGCACTAAATATCTAAACATTACAATAAAGAGGTTGATGGGTTGCGAGGCTGCCGCGCGAAAAAATACCCAAAAACAACTTTCCGTGGATGGACAGCATATTATTTATTTTGAGTTAAAGTTTTTATTTCTATCTCAAAAAGGTGAATACTATTTAATTCACTTTTTTGAGGTGGGTAAATTAGGAGTCCGCGTCAGGAGTCAGGACTCGCTGATCTGATGGAAAACGTAGGATGGAGATAGAGTACACCGATGGCGAAAATATATATGCCTGTGTGTTTCAATTTCATTCCTGATGGCTCTTCCGAAGTTCAATCTATCGTTTTTCCTTTAGGATTACCTAGTAATCAGCTCAATTATGGCTATAATCTAGTGAAATCGGGAATGGTACACTTATCCAGAATAAAAAGTATCCTATGTCGGCTATGTATACTCGGGACTCAAAGTGTCTCCATGCCAAATTTCAGCAAATTCGGTTCTGCAGTTTGGGCATGAAGAGGTAACAGGCAGACAGACAGACACACTTTCGCAATTTATAATATTAGTATGGATTTCGTTCAGTTGCCAAAACTTAGCGATGAATTCACAAAATAATATTATATCATAATGTAGCTATGAAGACGAGTGCTACACTCAGAACGAATTCAACAACTGCAAGCAACTGAATGCACATCGTAGGTGGCGTATTTTTTGACTTATGTTGCTATCGGTACTCTAAACGTCATAAATATGAGACTCCATATATCTGTCTGCACCCGCCTTATTTATAGCGACCAGAATAAATCGCAGCGCGTGTAAACAGCCTTATATTCCGTCTCGCTCGCACATTCTGCAATTATTTCGGACAAGCTTCCTGCGTTGTAAATATCGAAGGAGAGTTATGTGTTTGCTTTAGGTGATATATTAAAATAGTTCTCGAAGGACGTAGGCGGGCTTTCATTGTTACTTTTCTGGTATGCATTAGTTTCTGGATTTGGTAGAGAGAAAACGTGAACGAATTTCCTGCATAGGCTGCGTTTCCACCAGAGATATGTAATTGCGAGGAATGTGTTTTGATGAATGAGCGAGGTCACGTCAATAAAGTTCTATTTGGTTCTCATTTTTTTTTCATTTTTTTTTCATTCACTCTCACATTCCTCGCAAGTCGCAACACATCTCTGGTGGAAACGCAGCCTAAAGAGGTCATCGATTTTCCGTTGACCACAGCATAGCTTCAAAGTAGAAATGAGAACGAATAGAATTATTGATAGAATTTAAGGTCAAAATGACTGACCTCCTTAGTCCTTACCTCGGACTTTAGTAATAAGTCCGAGGTAAAGACAGGGTTGTTTTCATTTTAATGGGAGAAATGTTTGGTTCAAAACAATTCCGGCGCAAGTTGGAGGCAACATTCATTATTAACACAATCTTGCCACTACAAACTATCTTAGTAATATAATTATATTTAATTAATAGGCGGATAATAATTAATTATATGTACTAATTAATTATTATCGTAATTTGGTCGATATAATTAGGTGACAAATTAAGTCAGGTTAAGTCAGTCTCTGCCTTCAGATGACGATCTCAGAAAAGTGTCTTGACATAATCCGACCAAATAACGCTCCGCCACATACAATATATTACCGTTAACCGTACATCCTATATGTACTCAGCACATTTTTCATCAGCAATTTTGGTTTAGTGAATCGACAATGCGTCCAAACCGCACTCATTATGCTGGCCCGATGAGCGCTCATTACGATGCTTGTTATTCAAATTTATTCAGCTAGCCTCACCCCATACCCTACCCTATTGATTAATATTTTTGTTGCCATTAATAATGCGAAATATTTAGGTTTGCACCTGAAAAATGTCTGAAATATTACAGTCATCCTACAAAGCAGACAGCAGTTATCTGGATTATCTTAATCAATTTTCAATTTTATGGGACATAGTAAGCGCTAAGCATAGCAATAATAATTTGAATAGTTGGGGAATTGCGGAACATGTTATTTCAAGAAATATTGTCGGTAGAGCGGCCATAAATGAACAATTTAGAGAAAACGAAAACATTTTTAAAATTACACTTTTCGAATCTCCTCTTTTTTCATGGGGTTTTCCAGATCCTATAACTTTTATAAAAGGTACTATTACAGAAATAGATTCATAAGCAAATATGCAGCAACACCTTTGAATGATCAAGTCAATTTTATTCATTTTCTTTCTCTAGGCTTGACATAACACGACCAAAATACGTAGGCCTGTGAATCAATTACTTAGTACATAATATTTATTAAAATAAATCTAAGGAGATAAATTCAGGTGTTAAAATCAGAGTGTATGCCGTGCAAATATTGGTGAAAGCGTTGTACCTCCTCAAGTTGGGAGACTTCGTTACACGTCTTCGTAACGAACTGTTTGCAGCCCGAGGGGGCGACCACCCCAGGGGGACAGGTAATCCAATAACCCCCAGCTTCCCCCCTAAAACGTTTTTCTCACTGTTTATTTCAGTATCAGAACGAACGACGACGTGAGACGAATACGAACACGGAATCAATGTTTGGCTTGTATTCGATATTTCAGTTAAGCGTAAAGACATAAAGAAACTTTATGAATAAATATAATCTCTATATTTATATATCGTCTTTAGCTATATAATCAGGGCGAGGGAAGCGAGCCCTAGTATATCCTACAACCTTTAAATTTTGTGGCACACTTTACGGAAAAACTCTCACGCCTATTGATTTGTGTTTTAATTTAACATAGTAATTTTTACTTAATTTGTAGATGTGTTATCATCAGTCAGGTGTGACTACACGAGCCCTCACAAAGCTCGCCTTGTAGCAAGTAATATTATAATCTCTATATTATAATAATATCTAAGAATAACATGCTTCCTGCTGTCTGCTCTAAGATGATCTTTAAAACGCAATGGACTTTGATGCATTTTAATAAATATACCTAGTTATTCAAACGGAAGGTTTTTTAGTATGATAATAATATCATGTGTAGAATCATAAAGTATGTATATAATGGGACGCGTCAACTGGATCAACCCAGAATTAATTTGGCACGAATGGGTCGGTTTGACCGTGGCATACTACGGCCTTACAGAAAAGTGGCTTGAAATAACATTTATTTTGCTGTCGTAAGTGAGGTAACAGAGATGATTTTAAACCAGAAACCGCCAGAAACGCAGCACTATATCCTTTTGATTTAAGTAAAATTCCACAAACCCCAAACATCTTTATACTTACTTGTGTTGACTCAAAATACAAAGTGAATTCGGCTAACAAACTCAAAGGCTGCAATTTCTGATGATCAAAGCAGTGAACAATTATCGGGCTCGAGCGACTCGTAATTTTCGCATTATATCATTATTCTTCACCCATTCATTCGGTCACTCTTGAACGATGGTCGATGAGTGAACGAATTGCGTGAGAACGATTTATTGACACGCGTCTTTTCGCCTCACCGCTCACTAATAGTGGGCCCCAATTTTGATATTTGATTTCGAGCTCTAATGTGGACGGGTAGAATTGAATTTTGATGTGCTGTCAATATCGTGGTAACAACAACATGATCACAATCGAATAGTTTGAATATATTACTCTACTAGATGACGCCTGCAACGGACAAAACTAATTTATCGCGCGGGAACCGTACATTTTCCCGGGGCAAAAAGTATCCTATGTTCTTCCCTGGGACTCAAAGTATCTCCATGCCAAATATCAGCAAAATTGGTTTAGCGTTTCGAGCATGAAGAGATAACAGACAGACAGACCCACTTTCACATTTATAATATTAAGTATAGAATAATGGATCCCAATAGAAATCGTATATTATTTGTATGAAATTCTCTTGTCCTGGTGTTTGTTGCTAAACTCCTCCGAAACGGTTGGGTGAAATTTTGATTACATTATACAGTGTGTAACAAAAATAAGTAATAATACTTTAGGGTGTGTACGTGTTACTTGTAGAGAGTTCACTGTGAAAGTAGCAGCGCTGTTTTTTTTCAGTGCCGCTACTTTCACAGTGCACTCTCTACAAGGAACACGTACACATTCTAAAGTATTATCACTTATTTTTGTTACAGCCTGTAGATGTTATATAGCCGATTTTCAAACTTACTGTGACTTTGGGAATCGGCTAACGGCATTTTACAGGCAAAATAACGCATACCGAATCAGCTTGTACTATTTTTAAACTTGTAGAGTACCTAAGTATAATTTCTTTTATAGCATTTCTTATCATAAAAATTAATTTGCTCCATGGTCATTACAAAATAAGCCTACTGTGAAAAAGGCAATTAAAATCTAATATTAATGATATCAATTACAACATATTACAATGCTCTCATTATAATAATATTGTCTAAGCTATTTTTAGAAACTTAATATTTATGATTACGTGGTTCTCACTGCGATTAAAAAGATAACACTATTATTGGAAAAAAAATGAATAGACCATTTTAATTGTAGTAAAGGAAATTTTTTTATAAATTATGTATAAATACAAAACTTGAGTAGAAGTTCAAACTGCGATCGAAGCGCAAAGTAAATTGCCAAAATTTGTATAAAATTATGTGCCTCAAACCTTATCAATTAAAGGAACAACAGAATATGATAAAAACAGAGGTGGCAAACTATAATTGGCACTGCAAAGCATAAGTGCTAGTGCTAAACTTCTTCTCTATCAAATAGTAATTACAGTAGAACAAAACTGTTAGCACTGCAAAGACATAGTGCTAAGATAATATAATTATTCTACAGCATCATTATTAATATACTTAGTATAGATAATAGTCCGCTATAATAATATGCCTATTAGGTATAATATGAATCAACTTCTGTGATAGTACAAAACTATCAGTATCGCAAACAGTTAGGGTCAATTCAGAGTTCAGACCAAAACGTGACGCGTAGATGCATTTAAAGAGTGAGTTGCACCAACTAATTACCACACCAACACCAACTTTAATTTTAACCATAACAAAAAGTCAAATGAACTATCAAATACCTAGTAAAAGTCCATTATGGACGCCATAATATTTGACTTTAGCTTTAACTACGCCTCTGGTGCTAGTTGCAACCCATTTGTATAGATTTGGCAGACGTCTCAGGCAATTGAAACCTGTCAATTCAGTAAAAATTTAGAAATGCATATCTGCGTCTTGCGTTGCGGTCAGAATTAACCCTCAGACTGAATTCTTCTACTCCAAAACTACAAACAGAAGTACAAAACTATCGACACCACGATACATCAATAAACTATAAATATTTGTTCGGTACAACCCCTCTTCCCCCGGGAGAGAGTATTAAACAATAACAGCGACAATAGAACGCCGCTAACAAGTCCCTAGAGGACGCTGTTTGACACTTAATTATATTATCATTACACGCCCTCTGTATCAGTCCCTTGACAGCATTTTGCTACATCATCTATTGGTAACTCTAACTGCAATACGAATTCATGAAATTCATGATTGTTTCATTCATGGAATGTCCAAAACTGAGGTTGAATTTATAAAATACTTGATTGACCTTACAAAATGGGGAAAAAAAGCTATAAACGAGAAAAACTACACGCCGCAACTTAAAAATCGTCACGGTTTTAAAGAAAATAACTTTTACTGTATTTTCTCTATCTCAAAATCTGTCGTTCTGTCACAACAGTCGATTGTTTTACACGGACCATATTTACAATGAAAAGGGGTGATATTTAAATAGGGGGATGCGTGCCCCTATGCGGGCCCCAACCGTCAGCCTAATCGCATGTAGCGGTCGGCTGCGCGCGCGGCGCCCGTGTAATCTCGTTGTCCTAATAGTCTTAAGGAGCACAAAGGACTGATCAAACGCTGCAATTTGAAGCGCCAAATGTCGAATAAAATGTCGTAATCTTGTAAAACAATTATTACAATTGTAACTGTAAAGCGGTGGCTGTAGAGATAAAGCTTCCAAAAAAGTTTCTAAAGAAACACATCGAGGCTATAGCCATCTCTGCATTTAATTCAATTTTTAAATGAATCTATTTTAAATGCTTTATAAAAACTTATCAAAATATGTAGTTACTTCGTTAACACTAATAGCAACTTTCGTACAACTTGAACTCTACATCCTAGAGAATATATAAAAACACTAAAACGTTTATTTAATTGAGCTACGAGTACCATGGATGTTGCGAATACGGAAAGTTATAAAAAGTCATGACCCTCATTTGAAATGCGCAGCGCATCCCCAAAATCAACGGGCGCGGACAAACCGGGACTGATTGTTAATACCCTTGGGGATACCGCGATACCCCGCTCCCCGGGATACCCCGTGTTCCGGGGAATCCCGAAATATGCAAAAGTGTGTCTGTCTGTCTGTTACCTCTTCAAGCCAAAACCACAGATACGATTTAGCTGATAATTCACGATGGTGATAATTCACTTTGAGTTCTGGGAAAGGACATTGGATACTTTGAATCCCGGAAAAACGCACGATCCAGCACAATAAACGAATTTTGGCGCAGCGGAGTTGACAGCGTTATCTATGTAATAATAAATAAATGATAATATAAAAAGTATTATCGGAATCAACAGAAAACAACGGAAAGTTACCGCGCAGACTGTGCGTTAACTTTCCCTTTGCCTTCCGTAGCCGGTAAGGCATTGCTTAAAAATATATTTTGGATTTTGGATTTTTACATGCTTATTCCTGGATTCATGACAACCCTCGAATCGCGGGATCCCGGACCCCAAAACTTTCCGAACACGGAAAAGGACAAGGTAATTCGATTTCGTTTTGATACTTCGTCTCCGAGTAACTTCTAATTAGAACAGCGGACAGCCACTGTACAGGTTTTCACTTCATTACGAATTCTGAATTTTATTTACATTTGATAGAAGTTCGGTATAAATTATTACATAGGCTTTAAATTTCCTGAAAAGAATAAACTTTTAGTACCTATAATATAATATAATTAAAAGTATGAGTAGTAGCTGTATCTATATTACTAGCTGACCCGGCAAACGTTGTTTTGCCATATAAATAATTTTTGGT
>DWQO01000194.1:0-11139 GCA_018236845.1 Plebejus melissa
TTTTGTATGGGAGCCCCCTTAAATATTTATTCTATTTTAATTTTATTATTAACTAGCTGTTGTCCGCGCCTCCGTTCGCGTGGACTTCAGTTTCAGGGCGCGGTGGTTCCCGTTGCTGTGGGAATGCCGGGATAAAATGTAGCCTGCATTACTTCAAAGTTTCCTCAAAATCCATGTAATAAACAAAATTGGGGTCTCAAAGCTTCGACATCCAAAGAGTCATGTATTTGTGTGCAGAGCCAAGCTCCAAGCGCTTCGTATGCTCGCTTGTCGATTTTTTCGAAAAATTCAACTTGGGTGTTATATAAAAATTTTGATATAATTGCAAATGTATGTCGCAACTCGTGACTCAAGACGTATTATGGTCATGATTTTACGAGGCCAGGCGCCAGGCTGGACCAAACAGGTCGCGATTTACGACCCTGTTTCAAGGACAGACATTAAAGGCGATCTGATAATAGCATACACAAACAGTGAGAGAATTCACAAAAATAGCTGATGACTTTTGAAGATAAATTGGAACATTGTTACAAAATGGTACTTACAGATATACTAAGTTATTCAGGATAGCCTACCCTTCAAATTCAGTGCTGGAGTTTATATTTCATTAAATTTAATTCAAATTCAACAATTCACCAGCAGCGTAAAGATAATTTTTTATCTACACCAAGTTGTAGAGCTATACTGGATTAGCTGCTTCTCTATCATACATAAAAAATTCATAGAAATGGAAATGCGATGGGAAATATATCCCCAAACGGACTCCATAATGTGCCAAAAAGCCAGCTTTTTCATGGACAAATGCGACAGAATGCCAGATAAGTCGGATGGTGTTCCCAGCGAATGCGGCGGATGTGTCAGAGCAAATTGAAGAATTTGGCGCCCCAGGGTCGCGTCTATCACCCTGCAATAAAAAGCAATGCAGTTAGTGACCAAACTGTTGAGCTGGACAAAATCTTCAAATCCATGGGATTCCCCAGTTTGATGCCGTTCTTTAAATAGATACTTAGTACTTAAGAAGAAAAGCAAATTTTCAATGGTCAATGGTCATTAAATCTTACCGTTACGTACCTCTTCAAAAACTGTGCTTTTAGTAACCTATGTATTATGGGACCAACACTGATGCTTTGGTTTTAGAAGGCTGTTTTAACTTTAGTAGTATTTCCCCCGATTTCAAAATAGGAACTACTTTTTGCAATTATCATAACCAGTTCTATTTAGCTCATTATGATGGAAGTACCTTGACATTAGAGTACGTTGACCTTGTGAGACGGATAGCGTCACTCATGAGGCATACAACACGTACAACACGTGACGCACGTAAGCTGACAAACATGTGATCCAACGTGATCCCAGTCAGCTGCGTGCTAATCCCCATTAGTGATTGCAATGATTTTTGTTTGTTCTCAATAATGCCAACGCATTATTGGTAACTTGGCGTTAAATGAGGCAAATGTATCAATGGACTCCATTGATGACTAGAAACTATAGGTAGTGATTTTGATGATGGGACTGACGCTGGCTTTTCTGACATGCTCTTATGATAACCACTTCCTGATAAGTGCCGGATAGGCTATCAACCACCGAATAGATAGAGTATGCAGAAACTGTCAAATCAGTTGTGGAAAGCATATCCAGCACTTTATCAGGAAGTAGTGAAACAGACCCTTAGTCTACTGTCTCCTATCTTGAGGTTCGGTCTTCTATGAAAGCATTAATACGCCAGATTTATATCATGTGGTTTGGCGTCATTATGTCTTTAAATCAAGAAGGTTCGTCCTGGTACTGCATTGGGGAAAATATTTAACTGAAGTTACCACTTAGTAGTTAGTAGTTACCCTTCAACTACTCTTAACTTTCCTCTTGCATCACTCTATCAATCTCTGAGAACTGCATTAAAATCTGTTGAAAACTGCAAAGTTCCGAAAGTCAGCAAAAGCGACTAGATTTTTAACTTGGTATCTATTATACCTACCTTTGAAATGAAAAACTTCCATATTTTATACGGTGTTATGTAATCGATTATACACTAGTTCCACAAACCCAACTGTGTGAACAGTTTGACCCACGGAATATATAACACTAGTGACCCGCACCTATTATGAGGTAGGACGTAGTAGCGTGATTGCCGGTCGTAGGTCAGGCGAAGTAACGAAACCGAAAGTGCTTATACATGTGCAATAATACACGTCACACGTCAGTCATGCCTGGAGGTTTCGCAGGAGTTCATCTATTCAATAGCGCCGTTGATTAGCTAAGTTTAAGTGTTGACCAATCAAAGGTGTTATAGATAAACTCCAGTCAAAAAATTTGAGGAATTACTGTGCATTAGAATTTCTTTGGAACTAAATGATAACTTTGTCATGCCATAACTGTATGGCAGACTTTAGACATATGCACTTTTTCTCAAAATCAGTAGGGTCTGGAATTTGGCTGTTCCTTTAAAACTAATGAAGATACCAGTTGGGTAAATAGTAATACCTATGCGTGACCTCCATGTCTTGATTAGTAGGTAGAGCCCTACTTCGCAAGTTTTGGGGGTCAGTATTTTCTGTTACGAAAGAATTAGCTTATAAACAAGCTCTTAAACAACAGTTTGCGTATTAAATTCGAAGAAAGTAACATTGTAGCTCTAGACCGGCTAGAATCTAGATGCAGGCGATAGAGCACGTCGCGTGACTACTACAATATGACAAACGTCCGGTCAGCGACTCCGTAGTATTTAGTGACCCACTTGCTGCCCATTCAGCGATAACGATTACTATGTATCTGGAACTGGACATTTTTGCATATTAATTGCATATCTGAGGCAAGTTGTTATGTAACGGTTTAGTCAACTTCCTTACGCAAGATTGCGGAATGATCCATGGGAAAGACCCATCTGGAATGTCCAGTTGAATTGGGATTTGGGACCGTCTGTCATGAAGAGTTTTGTCAAGACTCGCGGCAAGATCTTTTAAGTGGGTCCGTTCAAAAATTCTTCTTCTATCTGAGCGTTCATTCTGAAAAGAAAGGGTTTCTTTCTTCATTAGAATAGACACAGTAGATTGAGATGATAAAAATTGAAACAGATCCAAAACAATTTATTATGTTCCTGAAATCTATCGTGTTTCTAATGTCTACTATTTTAATTTTTCCTGCGGCCACATGAAGATTGCTGATAAGTGATAAGTGATTTAAACTGATAAGTCAACACTCTAAATTATATTACGTTCAGTATAAGAAATAGCCATTTCATTATTTTTAAAATTTAGGTTAATAGAATCATGGTAAATAGAGCGAGTATCTTGCAATAATCATATTTTGTGACTGAGATTTCGTCACTGTTTCTCCACAGTCCAACAATAACATATTAATTTAATCGCAACGCTCGCCGGTTTAGTTGCAGTTAAATTTAACAATGGACCGCCGCGGCCGACCGATTATGTAAACTTTTGAATGAAAAGGCGTTTATTCTTTAACCGCAACTGTGAACTGTGGTTCAACGGCAACGTATCACACGAACACCCATTGACTTCTTATAATAGATGTGTTTATTGTACTATTTATTACACAAAAGATTGGTTTTGTTTACGTTTTTATGGACAAAATGTCAAGTCCATAGTTCCATACTAGTATAAATTATTGTATAGAAACATTTGGTAATGTTGACGTTCTTTAGAAGAGGCTGAACGTAGTAAACGGTGTTAGGATGATGATGATAGAGATATTACCCGTACCATTGTATTGTATATGTGTTACTTATCATGTCACGTTTGCCATACAGATGTTCTCACAGGTAAAGTAACACCGAACTCTGCTGTGCAACAATTAAAAGTAATTACAATTCAGGAAGTAACGCCTCGAGAAGGTTAGTTGTGTTATGTATACGTTACGTTAGACAATAAATTAGACCAGTGTGTCTGATGCTACATAATTACTGTAGTTAACTGTACTGCATGAACTCTTTTTAACCAACTCCTAAAGGAGGAGGTTATTGTGGAAATAGACGTTAGTATCTCCTGGTGGGTGTAGCCGCTGGCAAAAGTTAATTGCATATAAGCTGTAAGCCATAACAATGTTGTATTATTTTATATCAAAAGATTAATTTTCCATTTTTTTGGTGAAAGATGGCCCCATGCGAGTTTCTTACGCCGCTCCGCGCCGCGCCGGTTCTTCTCGCCGCGCCGCGCCGGGTTAGTTTCAGAACCAGTGGTAGGCATCTTAGTTTCTACGACGTTTAAAAGTGTATTCATGATACCTATTATATTTTATTTTATTTTTAAGGTCTCATACCACGCAAAGTAAAAAGAACATTTTTTCGTTTTCCTTTACTCAGGATTATGCTGTTGCTTCCAATCGCGTATTTGTAGTCTTTACATTTTCTGGCTACTGAAAGAGACCAGTAGAGATTAATCAGAGTACACTATTCTACGTGCTCTCAGCTTTAGTTACTCTGATTACTATCAGCTGAAACTTTTTTATTTTGGCGGAACTTCAAAGCGTTTCAAAGACATTCCTTCGTGAACACGTAACACCAGAAGCGCATGATAACATCTCTGATAAGGTGTTACGCTTTGAACTACTCGCATAGTTTCACTTGCATTTCCTATATTATTACATGCTTGATGATAAGGGCTATCTTGTGCTCATCTGACTATGCTGTATGCATAACGTTGTTCTAGGCAGCCACTACCGTAACTTTATGATTAAGCATAGATCTCTAGGCACAAGTCTCAGGTTAAATATTATAATTAAATGCGTATCTTAATTTTGATATTTTATCAACTTCGCGTCGTTATCATTTGGGAGCTCTAAACAGATGGATCGATTTTGATCTAGATTCTAGTTGAAGGCTGATGCTATCTAGTGTTCCTAGCTATTACTCAACATTTTTTTGTTCGTTGTTTTACTTCTGATAAGACAGATCTAACATCGTCACGGTTTCGTTAGAAAGCTACAGTAGGTTAGGTGTAGTTTTGTTTAGCTGTAAATCGGGCGATAGTTATCTCCTTGCGTAACCCCGGCTCGAGTCGTGTGAAGGAAGTCGTACATAAGGAAATCGCTCCTAATGAAAATCTCTGAGAACTGTGACGCAATATCACATTTATACCATTAATGAACAATTTAAGCTGCTAATTAGTATAAAGTGTCTTTGTTTTCTCCTGTTTATGACACTGTTACATAGGTAATGGGAAGTCCGAAACACATTTTGTTGTCGACCGCAGTAATTAAAATGTTATTGGAATAAGAGATGAATATTCCAAACGATGTGCAAAATTATTTCCAAATTGTTTCTCTATATTTTTCCTTTAACATCATTCAGAAAATCGACCCTTAAAATAAATTATTGTCTTTATTTGTCTCCCGTTGTTTTTATATAGGGTCCTATTATTTGTTTACGAGTACAGCTAAAATCATACCATCAAAAGCGGCTAAATTTTAGGGTATTTTCTCTCTGTCTGTGAGTCACGTTCTAGAGGGGCATTAAATTTGATCGACGCCTGCTACGCCGCGCGTGACGGTCGTTCGGCTAGGGATAATTCGTCACATTGTTCTTTAATTAAGACTTTATGTATTGCCGGAGAAATGGTCGAAATTTTTAAATTGGAGTTGGGAGGACAGTCAAAAGGCTCTGAAATATGAAATCGAAAATTGATGTTTGTGGCCTCGTAAGTGTTGTATTTTAGGGCTACGGAGTAACCCGTGTAAGTTAAGCTTGTAGTTTAGTTTGACACAAAGTGGCGTCATGACATGATTTATATTAATTTGTTCCTAACATGATATAGTCCTATTTGGTTCCTACATTTTGAGATTGTCTTCCACTACCATCTTACCGCTAAAAATCCAGCCTCCGCTACTGCTACACACACCGCACACGGTATCGGACAAACAATCCAATTCTAAAGAATTCCAGATCAACAATTTTTTGACAGGATTCCCTTACGGAAATTCTCTATCAAGTCTTTAATAAATTAATTGCGGCTCTCGAATCCTCCAGTAAAACAGCGTTTAAGTCGCATTTAATCACAAGCCGAGATGTAAGCGGTAGTCATCCGCTAATCAGTTGTCATGTTACATAACGGAGGGCCGGCACGCGAACCTTAATTGCCGGTGACTCAGCTTGGGCGGTGTCGCTGTGAATCATGGGGATCATGTGCGTCTAGAAGAGATTTTCAAGGTCTGTGAAGTTGAGTCTTTAGGACATATTTGGGGGTTTTTTGAAAGTGTTCTGATATGATATGATGTTCCGCTGCTCATTTGACTGTATACTCTATCCACAGATTATAGTTATCTATAGGTAGATTAGCGACTTTAAAAAAAACAACCTACTACTACTATAACTAAAAACTGCTGAACCGATTCTGCTAGGTATGGAGATACTTTGAGTCTCGTGAAAGGACATAAGATAACTTTTTGTCCCGGAAAACTGTACGGTTCCCGCGCGATAAACTGATTTTGGCGCAACGGAGTTGCGGCTTGCGGGTGTGATCTAGTTTTTCATAAACTCATTATCAGACGAATGTCTCGTCAAGTGAGTAAATGGACCGTATAGCTCCGTTTATTAAAAGCCATAAGGATAGAAAAAACTGGCAAGAGCAAAACCACAAGAAATGCTCTTACGTTAACTACGATTTGTATGGCGTCGATTTAGCTACTTTTGCTCGCAACTTGCCACTAAGGGCGCTATTTTGATCTTATAATAAACATAGCTTACATCCAATACGATTTCAAGTGGCAAAAACTAGATCAAAAACGGTCCACCCCTTCGGATACTAAGATACCACGGACAGACACACACGGCAAACCGATAGACGGACAGACAGACGTGTCAAACATTGTTATGTTTGACACATAACAATGGGGGTGTTCCCCCTTTTTGATGGAAATTCACGCTCCCTGATGCTGCTAGCGTACCTTTTCGCTACCTTCAGGCGATCGCTCGGCTCGTTCGCCGCTATAATTCCATAAGCCATGGTATCTCGATCCCATTATCTTGTCGGCCGATCTCCTATAATACTGTTTGTCTTAATTTATACCGTGACTTTCCCTGTAATGGCGATCCGCTTTCTTTAACATCTGATGTTATGGGTGCCTCTTGTAACAAATATTATTACAATTATGTAACAATATATTTACTATGTACGGAACAATTCTGGCGTGATGTACAGTCGTCAAGTTTCGGTTCGTGTTCACTTCGAGGTGGCTTTCTAAAAGATTTTACATCACTAGATGAGAATATGAGAATTAAGAATGACCATGATGGAGTTGATTCTATAGAAATGTAGATAAAATGATAGAGGGTTAAAATCTCTCAAATTTATTTTTTGTAGTGATTGAAATCGCCCAAAGTGCCACCGCATACCATTTCACCTTTAAAATATTTAAACTATTTACCTACCTTTCTCCCAATTTTAACTCATTACAGATAATTAACTTTTGCTTTTGCTTGCACAAGATTTAGTGTTTTAACATGAAAGCTTCAGAAAGGCCTTGTTTTGAAGTTACTATTTAATTGCGAACATTCGCGTTAAATGTTAAGTTACACATATTTGGAGAGTTATTTTTTTCATAAACTAACCAGAAAAGATTTCAACCCACTACCATTTACATAGACTCACTTAATTTGCTTTTTACGTAATACTTGGTACTACTAATATATATATTCTGTGTTTCAGTATTACTTAAATCCGCTTACTATTACAAAAATTTGCAACTGACATCCGTCGCATTATATTTTTTTACTATCAATTCCCCATATTAATTGTTCTGTAATGAGCAAGTTCCTTCCGCCATTTAGCATGTTGTTACGACATCGCTTACGTTTTTGACAGGTGGTTAAGGTATTTTTCTTTAGGATGGCCGTGTGGCATTTTCAAGATTCCTTTTTCATGTACTTTTGTGAATTATAGTTTCAAGATTTACTCTCTGACAAAGCAAACTAACAACTACTTAATGCTTTCATACTTTAAAATTGGTGATTTTACTTCATTGGATGCTGGTGGAATGTAGATGCAGCCAGTCTCTTGACTCTCTCACCCAGTCTCTTTAAACATGTAAATAATACAATTAAATGAGATGTTTTTGTTTATACATAATATTATGAATTTAATGCAGTTTTCGGCGATTAGTAACTCTATAGCGGAAACAATAGCTCTATCTATTGAATCGTAATCTAATTTAGATTAATAATATATTGGTACCTATCCATTAATACAGAATATTTTTGGCAAGTTCGCTTTCATTAATAAGATTGTATGTCCGCCATTATGTTATGTAAAAGTAAAAGGTTATCGATATTTGCAAATCATTGTATGTCCAATAACTGATTACATACACCACTTTCACGGTTCGCGGAATGATTGATAACATTTCTTCTGAAAGTTGTCTTTTTGCCATCGGTATTTCGGTAATGAGGTGTGACGTAACATGGTGGTAATTAATCGAAAGCACATTACAGTGTCATGATTACCAAAAGAGTTACTACTTGAAGGTTTTGACGTAAAGTCCACGATTACTTAAGTATGGTTTTGGCGTAGATAAAGACTTTCCCTTAATACTGTGCTTTCAGGATTACTGAAGTTACATGCTCACTGTGTATTTTGTTGATTTATTCTAATTAGACCCACAAGAGATTGGAAAATTGTGATTAATCATTAATGCTTTAAAAATGTAGAGTCAATGACCAATATTAATTCCCCAACACCCGTACCCGTATGAAATTAATATTGGAATGTAACCCTCCACCTCAAGATGAATTCACGGAACGTCCAAGCGAAAATACATGCCACACACGGTGCAACATGTCCTCAAAGAATCTAAATTATGACATAGGATTATAAGCTCTATTACACTGGGTTACGGTTTGCTGTTCTCTCACACGATATTACACAAGTGACGTCATCCTTTCTCCACGGGATGCTGTCTGATGCGTTTTTGTCACACGCATTTTTTGCATAATTTGGGTGGCAGACTTGAAATTATGTAGTAATATGCAATCAGTGCCCACGGCTGCGCCCACTGGACAATAAATATAAATAATGAAACAACAATATTGTTGTAATTCTTTATGCTTTGTGGGTTTGAAGTGTCGTTGGTGTAAGAACCAGAATTCGACAGTAAATCTCCAGCATAGGCTGTTATTCGTCCTGTTAAGTTTGGCTTCTTTCAACTAGAAAAGCAAACTACATAACTCTTGAGACTGTTATCGATCAGTATCTCGCTGTTCATAGTGGCTTGCTGGTCTTTTCTTACAGGAATTTGAATATACAATGTAACGCTCCACTGACCTCTTGGTTGTTTCTATGAAATTATTCAAAAAGATTTCTAGTGGCAACATTTTCCAAACGGAACATCTCATTATAATAAGTGCATAATATGAATGAAGTCCATCAAAATTCACTTTTACTTTTAACGATTTTCACTGGCGAGGAACTGGGGACGTAGCCAACTGGGTTACTTCATGACGTTTGGCTACGTCACGTTAGCGTTTATAGCTTCGCGCCAGTGTGAGTTGTGACTGTTTCAGTTTTGATGAAGATGAATCATAGCTGGGGAATGTGGAATGTCTAGCATTTTAGATTTTGCGTCATCCTGTTGCTAATTAATAATTCTACTATTTTCAAGCTCTGTTCAAGCTTAAGGATGTGCTGAACTTGTATGATGATAGCTGCAGCATTCGTTTGTCGAAAAAGCTGAATGCTTACCCCTTTTTCAACTCCCGTACAGCGTAAGATCTGTATGCGTTTTTAAAGATCTATCTGCGTATGGTCAAGGGCAGAAAATCGAGAAAGCAGTTGACACCAGAGAATTTGATTCGCTGGTTTACTATAATAGTGAACCAGCGAATCAAATTCTCTTCTCTTCCGACTTCCGAGCCGAGAATGTGACTGGAATAATTCAAAACCGAATGCTACTTTCAAACGTCTTTCGATATTTTACCACATAACAAGCGAGTGCTCGGCCAACCTTATCGTTCATATCACCAGACTCCCCCTCACATGCCCACCGGCCCACCTGCCGCGGCAGACGCTTGCCGCCCTCGGAGAGCCGTCAGCTGTGACTTGTGCATCAATTTACTACTTTTACTATACAAAACTGACAAAACTTACGTCGGTTAAGTTAGAATGCTTGTATCGTCTAAAGAAGACGTATTTTCTTTACATAGAGAATGAAGTCGTTTTAGGGCCTGTTTAACCACTCCCTGATAAGTGCCGAATAGGCTATCCACCACTTAACTTGACAGATGAAGTATGGAGAATCTGTCAAAAAACTTATTCACAACTTTATCAGGAAGTGGTGAAACAGGCCCTTAATCTTTTTAATTATAATCAGTTGATAGAATAATTTAAGAGGAAGTATTTTTGTGTTGCTAGTGAATCTGATGCCAATTATATTTTAGGCTGCCAACGACGGATACTTCCTTTTACCTTTTGTGTCACCTCGCTTACGAGTCACGCCTAATTGACTAGCAAGGCGTTGCGTCTCGTTAATACCTCTGAACGTGGCGGTACCACGCCTAATCCAAATTGGCTGTGACCAACCTGCGACACATTGGTCACACTTTTCACCGCGTCTCGTGCTGCGCCGCCATAACCGCGGGATTATCGCACGCGACCGCGCGCCCTTCCGCGTACATTTCCGCATATAAATGTGATATATTTTAGGAACTATGTCGCCGATGGTTGCCCAATATCCCGCAGTCCACTGTCAATCGTTTCGACGATTCCATTGATGTGAGCCGGCTGAGGAAATTGGGATTAGGAAATTGACTTAAATGATGATATAGGTAGGTTATGTAGGTGAATCCGAAATTGGTCAACTAAATAACTTCATTCTACGATTCGAATTCCATATCCCACGTTGTGTGTTACATTACTGTAATCCCACTTCTGATCGGTACATCAGAAGTGGGATTATAGTAACGCGAATGTAACGGAATGATTAGCGCCACAATCCTGAATCGCGCTTACGAATATTTTTAAGTTCGTAATTATGTATTTCAGCTAGCAAGCAGCTGGCCTGACAAAGAAAGCTACCTCGCTTGGTCGGATCTCCGTTTGCTTTGGGGCTTCTACACATACTTGGTATGATTATACTAACGGCCCAGCCGCATCTGCGTGTATCGTCCGAAGCTTCGTGCGACGAGACGATACTATT
>DWQO01000195.1:0-11139 GCA_018236845.1 Plebejus melissa
ATATCAATTTATTACTTTTTTTTCGGTTTGACACACTTTTTTGAACGTTCCCACATATTTGCCTTCTTTATTGTATAAATCAATCACTTGCTCTTCAGTTTGAACTTCCACTGTATTAGCCTCTTTTTGATCTGTTGAAGATGATGCATTAACACCTGCATTTGTACCTTGGTCTTGTGTTTTAGGAACTGTAGTTTCGTGATTACTTGCCTGGATTCCTCTACTTTCATATTTAGCTTCAGTTTGAGTTGAAGTAGCTACTTTCGCACCTACTTCACTGAGTTCATCTGCAATTGATCTTCCAGATTTAAGTTGCCAAATTTCCCTTTCTAAATTCCCCTTTTCTTTTTGCAGTTGATTTAATTCTCTAGCTAATTGATTTACTGTATCAGTCAATTCTTCGTTTTCATTTTTTGCTTCCATCCATTGTTCTACCAACTGCTTTTCATGATTATCTTGTGAACCTTCTTCCAATGTTTTCTTTAGATTATTTTCCAAATTTGCATTCTTTTTTTCTAGTGCACTTAACTTAGCTTCACTTTGCTTAAATTTTTCCTGTAGTTCCGCATTTATTCTATTTGTTGACTGAATCTCGCTTTCTTTATCTTTCAATTGATTAATTAAATCTGTTATTCTAACATTTTTATCTTCTTGACTTTGTTCTAGTACGGTTACTTTTTGTGCTAATTGCTCTATGTCTTTATCCTTTTCAGCTAACTCTTTTTCCTTTCTTTTCAATTCATCTTTAAGTCTTGTGACTTCTTTTTCCAGATCTTGCTTTCCCTCGATTAATTGACTTGCTTCTGCTTCACCTTCTTCTGTTATCTTCGTATTACGGCTTTTTAACTCCGCGTTTTCCTTCTTGAGATATGTGTTTTCTTCCTCTAACTCATTTCCTTCTTGTTTGTTCTCTTCTTCATCACTAAACGTATCACTCTCAAATATTTCATCTTCACCATTAAATTCACTACTAATAGACAAAGAACTTCTGCGTGAAGAAGGTGTATTAAGAGAAGAATATCCACTGCTACTTGGTGTAGCTGACTGTGGTGAATCTTTTGTAAATGTTTCCTCTGCTGGTGTTTGCTGCTCGTTCACACTTTTGACCATGTCAGTGAAAGTTTGATATAGAGTTTTGCCATTGATAAAAACTTCTTTATTCTGCTCAACTAATTTTAATACCTCTTCTGGGTCAGTTATTTCTCCAAATTTTGGTTCATCAATCACTCTTTTTATGCCCTTAGAATTTACTTCTACAGTCATGCTACAATCTATGCTATTGCCTTTAGAATCCTTAGCTTGCCAGTTAATGGTCATCTCACATGAGCTTGAACCAGTAAAATCATAGTGCCTTTCGCTGCCTTTTTTGGTTGCAGTTATTTGACTATCTTTCCCTAAAGATAGGTTATAAACCTTGCCTTCGTCACTGGCTCTTAAAAGGGTGCTAATCTCTATTGGTTTTTCTTTATTTTCAAATCTAATTTTAAATTCATTATCTTGTGTTGTATATACTAAGAAATTTTCACTTGGTAGAGATTCTGCGAATTTTTTATGTGTTGCATTTATTGATTGCTCAAACTTTTGAAACTCCTCTTTCCACTTTGAACTTACCTGTTCTTTAATGTTCTCATCTTTGTGTAAAGGACCAATAAAGTACCAGATTAAATTTTCTTCTTCTAGTTTTCTGATAAAATCCTGAAAATTTTTGCAAGATTTAATGAAACTTAAAATATCATTTTTCTTTTGCTCATCTACATCTAAACCTTGATTTTCAGCTATAAATAAGTTTTCTTTTAGCATAATTTCTATTTTTAGAGAACTATATTATAATATTAGCATATTTTCTTAAAAAATCAACTAATCTTATAGTTAAATAAACTTGAGTATTTGGCGGGAATGTTATATATTAACCACTCCAAGAAGTGCAGTATGGACAATACTATTATAAGAAAATACGATATTAGAGGTGTGGTAGGCAGAGACCTGCAAATCAGTGATGGGTATGAAATAGGTAGAAAATTCGGTCAAACTGCAGCTAACGTTTGTGTAGGCTATGACAGCAGGATAGATTCACCAAGCATAGAAAAAGAATTAATCAGAGGCTTGATTTTATCCGGTGCGAATGTTATACGCGTTGGGCTCTGTTCTTCACCTATGCTCTACGCTGCAACAATGCAGGCAGATCTTGGGATTATGATCACTGCTTCTCATAATCCCAGAGAATATAACGGCTTTAAATTTTTCAGTAGTAAAAAAGTTTACTCAGATCAAGAAATGAAGGAAATTATAGGCAATACAATTAAAAACAGCACGAAAATTGGAAGCTTAATTAACACGAATATATATAGTGAGTACGTTAACATATTAAAAAATGCGCTCAAGAATAACGCTACACAAAAACTAAAAATAGCTTGGGATTTTGGCAATAGCCCAACAATTGTAAGGTATATTGAAAAGATTTTACCAGATCATATACACATCGTAACCAATAGCTTTATAGATGGAACGTTTCCACTGCATGACCCAGATCCCATAGAAGAGAAAAATCTTGCTCAGTTAATAGATATTGTCAAGAAAGATAAATGTGATCTTGGTATTGCACTTGATGGTGATGGTGATAGGGTACGCTTGATTGATAATAAAGGTAATGTTGTTTCCAATGATCACTTGTTTATGATTTTTTCACGTGAAGTATTGGCGGAACACCCAAAAAGCAAGGTTATTGCCAACGTAAAAATGAGTATGAAAGTGCATGATTTCGTTAGCAAATTAGGAGGGCAAATAATTACCTGTGCCACTGGACACTCACTAGTTAAGAAAAAGATGGTAGAAGAAGGGGCCAAGTTTGCCGGTGAACTGAGTGGACATTTTTTCTTTTCTGAGCTAGGTTTTGATGATGGACTATATTCTGCTATTAAAGCCATTGACATTTTACTTAAGAAAAACCAAAGCCTATCTGAGATGATTAAAGATTTACCAAAGTTATATATCACTCATGAAGTGAAAATTGTAGTGAAGGATGAGAAAAAATTTCAAATAATTGAATCAATAAAGGAGACACTAAAGCAGCAAAACATTGTATTTTCAGAGCTTGATGGAATTAAGGTAACTGATGATAAAGGTTGGTGGCTTCTTAGAGTATCAAATACGCAAAACTGCATAACAGCAAGATGTGAAGGAAATACCTTAGAAGATTTTGAATTCACTAAAAAAGTTTTGTTGTATTACATTGATGAACTAAAATTATACATTTAAATTTTTTTGATGATTTACTTATTCGTCAATGTTTGCAGTTTTGTTTGATTAGTAATAGGAATTGGTAACCTATGGCGCACTGCTGTGAATAACAGCTGTCTAGGATAGTTTAGCTATAGAAAATCAACACTCACTTTTCTTTATTGTTTTGAGGTTTTTCTTGATCAACCATTTCCTCACCAATCTCTTTTATTTTTAGTATCAATGACTCTGGTACATACATGTTAATTACTTCTTCTGTTGTCACAAATAAAGCCTGATAAGAGTGTGAATTTATTATCCAATTGGGCAATATGTCTTCTGCGTCTATTTTAGACTCTCCCTCTTTTTTATCATATACTGTGTGGCAATATAAGTGCACAGCAAAAAATAGTACATAAGAAAGCAATATTCCTCTGAGTGCTCCGACAAAGATTCCAGTAACTCTATCCATTAATCCCAACCTTATAGGTGATAATATGTACATTAGCCAGTTATTCATTGTCATGAATGTAAGATTAAGTATAATAAATACAGAGATTGTAGAAAGTATGTTTTGTGTAACTTTAGAGTCAAAATACTTACTATAATTTATAATAAAAAAATCATAGTAACTAGCTGTCAAAAAGACTGATAAGAGCAAGAACATTAATGCACATAGCTCTTTTATAAAACCTCTAGTTATCGATATTATTACACACAAGACAATAATAAAGATAATTAGGCTATCGAAAAACATATTTTGTATCTATATGATTTTCAAGATATAATAGTTGTAAATAACAAAGTTGTAAAATTAATTGTGTTGATATTTTATCAGCTGGTCTAAGTACCGAGCAATCATATCAACTTCTAAATTTAGGTAATTACCTATTTTATTATGCTGAAAAGTTGTGTTTTTCCATGTATAAGGAATGATATTCACAGTGAATTCTTGATCGACAACTGAATTTACTGTAAGGGAAACTCCATCTAGCGTTACAGAACCTTTTTTTGCAACAAATTTAATTAATTCTTGTGGGCATGATAGTCTGATTTCATGAGATTCTAAATTTTGATTGATTGTTAAAATTTCTGTTGTGTCATCCACATGACCCTGAACCAAGTGGCCGTCAATTCTGTCACTCAGTTTCATTGCTTGTTCTAGGTTTATTTTTTTCCCTGTTTTCCACGTATTTAAGTTAGAAACCTTCATGGTTTCTTGAGATACTTGAACTGTGAATACATTGCTCATTATGTTGACAACAGTTAAACACACTCCGGAGCAGGATATTGAATCTCCTTTGTTTATAGAGGATAAATTTTGTGTCTCAATATGGAAGATTTGATCAGAGTTAGGGTGGATAGTGATATCAGTTATAGTGCCAATATCTTTGATAATTCCTTTAAACATGCAATAAAATAAATAATTATATCACAAAAGATCTTATTTGTTAGGTGCGCAAAGGAAGATCTTTTTTACTTATCTGCTCAATAGATTCTACAGAATATTCAGAATATAGAAAGTAAGCCAGGTTCAAAACGCACAGTGTAATTAATATTGGTAACCCTATGTTTAATGTTAGACCGATACTTTCCCTTTTTTCTGTTAGCACCAATTCCTTTAAAATTGACACTTTTCCCAGCGGCAAGTGCCATAGGCAGAGTGCTGATATAGAAGCTGCTACTAAAAATAGACAAAGATAAGTCTCTTTCGAGGAAAATACAGTTTTTAATGGTGATTTGAGCCTAATATTAGTAGGCAATCGAGTTTTAGCTTCATTTGTTTTTGGTAAATGGTCTACAGCTTTGCTTGGTAAAATTTCATGAGAAACATTTTTAGGCTGTGGAGAAGGTTGGCCTGAAACTAATTTGAGTAATTGCACTTTTTTTCTATATACTTGCTTTTGTAAGTATTCTTTACCTAGAAGTGAGTTATTAGGAGGTTGTGGCCTTTTGAGTACCTCTAGCACTTCTGATATTTCATCTGGTTCTAATATCTCATGTAATTGTTTATCTTGAAAGTAAACAATATTAAATATTGAGTTGAAAATATTGCGAAATGTTTCTGGATCTTGATTTTTATATTCACTTACTACTTCTACGAATATTTCATCGAGTTTTTTTCCCTTGTGCTTAGCTACATTATCTATCATAGCTACTCTAGCATCAATTTGAGCTTGTTTTATGATTGATTGTTTTTCTTCTTGC
Source organism: Plebejus melissa (assembly GCA_018236845.1). Lineage (NCBI taxonomy): Eukaryota > Metazoa > Arthropoda > Insecta > Lepidoptera > Lycaenidae > Plebejus > Plebejus melissa. Next base: position 5,425 of record DWQO01000195.1, read on the forward strand.
AATAATTCTTTAGCCTGCTTTTTTGACTTCTTTTTTCTATTAGCCTTAAAATAATCTGTGTGTGACCTAATTTGACCTATATCCCGCTCTGTTTCTTGAGGGACTAAATTTCCTATACTACCCTCTGTTATCCGAGTGTCTAACACTGGTTCTTTTTCTTTTTGGTCAAGTGCTGGAATAACACCAGGTGGCATATTGTTACTCTGTATAGAAAATTTGGGCAGTTGTGGGAAAAAGAATTGTGCCGTATTAAAAAAATTGAATGGCTGAAAAAGAGACCTAAGCCAGGAAATATTTTCATGCATTGCAGCAACAATTACTGGTGCGCGTGTAATTTGCTTTCTGTTACTTACTATATTGTAGCCAAACGAACCTTGCACAATTTGTTTATCTTCCTTGTTCCTTTTTTCAACCACATTTTCGTTTTTATTTTCAGTTTCTTCTACTTGTGATATATCTTGACTTTGCTCCTCATTTTTGGCTTTTTCTACATGTTTTAGCTTCTCATTTAAGAGTGCCTCGATTTGTTGCAAGCTATCTAGATTGATGTTTTTGTCTGTTTTTAGCGTTATCGTTATGCCCTGCAGAAGGATTTGAATTGAAGCATTACTTATGAATTCTTCTACAGTTTTATTCGCTTTATGGTTGTTGTATAGTTCTTCACTTTCTTTTGGTACTTTTATATTGGCTGTGAAGTTTTTCTCCTGAGAAAGGCAGATTTTAAAAAAGTCAATTAAATGTTTTATTTGAGGTAATATTGTATTAGGGTTTACCTCTGTTAGCAGCTTGAGCTTAAATGAAAACTCTTGTGTATCACTTACAACACTTCTTGAGCGAATGGTGCTAATCTCCAGTACTTCATTAGAAAATGCCTTACTTATTTTTTTAGATCTATCCTTAAAAAACTTAGGTAAACCCTCAATTTCGTATTTTTTCTTAGTTTCTATGTTACTACTATGCATGAGTAAATTTTTTAATGTAGAGTGAAATAAAAAACATAATTAGTCAATAAATTAATAATTATAGCACCCTTGCATAACAGCGGCGCGTTGGATTCAATAAGAGCAGAAGAAGTTACTTTACAAACCTCATCAGTTTCCTTATCATGACAATAAGAGTATTTATCCTTGTTTTTGATCTGCGCAGATTCAATGACAAAATTCAGTAAAAAAACTCAGATATTTATTGGCAAATTACATAAAATTATAGCGGCTTTTTTTATTTTTTCTACATTCAGCCAAAATCCGCTTAAAATAAGCGTTAGAACATTATTACAATGCCAATTTACATTATAAAACTCACTACTGGGGGATTCTTTTGCCTTTTTTTTGCTTGGTGAATTTCTTAATATTTTGGATTGGTTAGGAGTCCTATAGAGATGTCATTCCAGCACTTGATGCTGGAATTCAGGAATTTTTTGAGCACGAAAGTTATGCTAAGTTTTTATTGTTAAGTAAAGGCTGGATTCCAGTGTCGGAGCACTGGAATGACAGAAGAAGGAAACACTCGGATAGGGGCAATTTTAATGATACCATCATAGAGATCAGCTACTCTGATGACAACTTTTTATGCGAATAGTTTTATTGATGATATTAAAGATTTCACTATAATGAAAGTTTAAGCTAGCGTTTTTAAGGTGAATAAAGAGCTAATAAGTGAAATACCTTTACTTGAAGATAAGGCAGTTTCTGAGATTGAAAATGCTGCTTCTTTGCAGGATTTAGAAAAAGTTAGGTTGTCATACTTGGGGAGAAAGGGTGTAGTAAAAGCTTATTTCGATGACTTAAAGAATATAGATGATGCAGGAGAAAAACGCGACCTAGGTGCAGTGATTAATGTTTTACGCAATAAGATAGACCAGCTTATAACAAGCAAAGAAAATGAACTAAAAGATAAAGAAGTTAAGTTAAAACTGCAAAATGAAGCAGTTGATATCACACTGCCTGTCAGACCAGAAAGAATTGGCAAGATTCATCCACTGAGCAAAGTTATAAGTGAAGTAAAGCTCATTTTTGCACATATGGGCTTCAAAGCAGTTGATGGTCCTGATATTGAAGATGAATTTCACGTGTTTGATGCGCTAAATACTCCAAGTCATCATCCTGCGCGAGAGGAGCAAGATACCTTCTACTTAAAGAATAAAATAAACGATAAAAGAATGGTGCTGCGCACTCATACCTCATCTGTGCAGATTAGAACTATGGAAAAGATAAAAGCTTTTCCAATTAAAATAGTGGCTGCAGGCAGGGTATACAGAAATGACTTTGATGCAACTCACACTCCTATGTTTCATCAGATAGAAGGGCTTTATGTTAATGAAAATGTCAATATGGGCCAATTAAAATTTACTATTCATCGCTTCCTTAGTAAATTTTTCGGAGATAAAGGTCTAAAAATACGCTTTCGTAATAGTTTTTTTCCTTTTACTGAGCCTTCTGCAGAAGTGGACATAAGTTATAAAGGTAGTAAATGGATTGAAGTACTTGGATGTGGTATGGTGCATCCAAATGTTTTTAAAAATGTTGGAATAGACCATACTAAATACAGTGGCTTTGCATTTGGGATTGGTATAGAAAGGCTAGCAATGCTGAAATATCAAATTAGTGATCTAAGGAGCTTTTACGACAATAGAGTTAGTTGGCTCAACCATTATGGTTTTCATTTTTCGTCTTTAAGATAAGTGACAAATAAATCTTATACATTTGTTGTACTTGCTGCTGGGCATGGTAAACGAATGAATTCAAGCTTGCCTAAGGTTCTGCACAAAATAGGTAATTTCTCCATGCTTGAGCATGTCATTTACAATGCAAAGCAGCTGAATCCTGAAAAAATAGTTATTGTAGTCGATTTGCCTTTAACTCAAAGGCTGAAATGCTTTGAGGGTATAAAACTAATTACACAAGAGTCAACGCTCGGTACAGGGGATGCAGTCAAAATTGCAATGAGAAACCTGAAAGAATTGTCAGATATAGTTGTTGTGCAGTATGGGGATACTCCACTAATAAAAAGCAGCACAATAACTAAAATGATAAGCTGCTTAGGAGAGAGCAATGCTTTAGTTTGTCTTGGGTTTAAAACTAATAATAAAGGATACGGTAGACTAATTATTGAGAACGGTTCCCTAAGAGAAATCGTAGAAGCACAAAATGGTAGAAATAATGATGAGGAATTTCTTGCTAATGCCGGAATAATGGTTGCACGTGAAAAGAATCTACGTGAATTGGTGGAGAAAATAGAGTGTAATAACCAAGCTCATGAATATTACTTGACCGATATCGTTGCCATTGCAGTAAAGAGTAATTTAAATGTCGGCTATGTTATTGCTGATGAGGAGGAGGCAACTGGCATAAATAATAGGAATGACCTTGCAACGGCCGAGTTTTACTTTCAAGAAGAAAAAAGAAAGTTTTTCACTAACTCTGGAGTAACGCTTGTTGCTCCAGAAACTGTTTTCTTCTCTCTTGATACGCAAATTGGTATGGATTCGATTGTTTACCCATACGTTTTTTTTGGTCCTGGAGTAAAAATAGGATCTGGTGTTAGGGTTGGTCCATTTGCCAAATGTGAAAATACAACAATAGGTGATGGTGCAATCATAGGTAATTTTGTTGAAACAAAAGCAAGTGATATAGGTATAAATACTAAGATAAAGCATTTAAGTTATATAGGAAATACTCAGGTAGGGCAGGGGAGTAACATAGGTGCAGGTACTGTTGTTTGTAATTATGATGGTAAAAAGAAACGTAAAACAAATATTGGAAGCAATTGTTTTATTGGTGCCAATAGTTCATTAATTGCACCGCTTAATGTGCATGATGACTCTGTCATTGCAGCAGGTAGCGTTATAGTGAAAGATGTGCCAAAGGGAAGTCTTGCAATTGCAAGAGAAAGGCAAGTAACTAAAAAAATAAAATAATTCCAATTTTTTTCTTGATGGTTATGCTTATATATGCATATACTGAGATCTTAGATAAAAATGAAAAAATTATTTACCTTGTTGGTTTGTTGTTCTCTTTCAGTACCATCTTTTGGAGTTGATTGGATTAAAGATAGAATTTATACTTCTTTGTCATATAGCCGACTTGGTGTTAATTATGACGTTGGTTTTCACTATACAGATAGCGTTAAAATTTCAGTTGGCTATGTAATCAAACCTATTATTAATTCTCTAATCAAACCTACTCTTGATGAAGAATTTGGAGCAGTGGTGGGGCTTATGGCAAAGCTTCATTATCATCATAAATTTGAAAATACGGGTATTACTCCTTATATTACTGCTGGTGTTGGTGCTGTTATAGTGCGTACAATGAAGGCTAAACCTAATGTAGGTAGAGCTGATAGTATAGGTGAAAACATAAGTGCTCTACTTGGAGAGGCTTTCAAAGCTGTAGTCAATGATGAATTTTTTTCTTATCAAATAGGTTCTGGTATTAATCTTCCACTTTCTGAAAGAACAAGTGTTTTTGCTGGCTACAAATTGCAAAGGTTTCATAAAATTTTCCATGGAATTGAGCTAGGAGTGAGTTTTAATTTATAAACTCTGATTGAATATTTTTAGTAAAGGCTAGTGGGAAATTATATTGAAGTGAAAGTAAGTGATGTAGACTCAAATGATGATTGCAGCAGATAGTGAAAGATATGCCAATTTGCAATTGCAAGAGAAAGACAAATAACAAAAAAAATAAAATAATTCCAATTTTTTACTTGCAATTTATACTATTTTTAATATTTATATGCTTGTATATGCATATATTAATCTTTGGAGGATAAAAATGAAAAAGTTACTTACTTTCTTGGCTTGCTGTTCTTTGTCAGCACCGTCTTTTGGAGTTGATTGGGTTAAAGATAGAACCTACACCTCTTCGTCGTATGGTATGCTTGGTATTAATTATGATCTTGGCTATCATTGTACAGATAGCATTAAAATTTCATTTGGTCCTGCAGTTAAACTTGTTATGAGTGAAGGGATTTTAGACGCGGGACTTATGACAAAGCTTCATTATCATTATAAATTTGAAAATACAGATATTACTCCTTATGTTACTTTTGGTGTAGGAGGAGTTGCTAAAATTCCTCTTTCAGAAAATCAAGGGCCAGACGTAGAAGAATTTTTTTCTTATCAAATAGGTTCTGGTATTAATCTTCCACTTTCTGAGAGAACAAGTGTTTTTGCTGGCTACAAGCTGCAGAAGTTTCATGAACTTTCGCATGGGGTTGAATTTGGAATGAGTTTTAATTTGTAAGCTCCGATTGAATGTTTTTAGTGAAGTCTGGTTTGAATTTTTATTGAAAAAAAGCAAGTGATATAGGCTAAAATGATGATTGCGGTAGGTAACAAAATGTGACAAAGAGAAGTTTGGCAATTGCAAGAGAAAGGCAAGTAGCTAAGAAAGTGATTCCGATTTTATTATGTAAGTTATGTAATTTTTAACTTTTCTGTGAGTATATATGCGTATATTCATGGTTAGAGGGTAAAAATGAAAAAATTACTTACTTTAGTAGTCTGCTGTTCTCTGTCAGCACCGTCTTTTGGAGTTGATTGGATTAGAGATAGAATCTATACTTCGTCGTCATATGGCAATCTTGGTGTTAATTATGATCTTGGCTATCATTATACAGATAGTGTTAAAATTTCGGTTGGTTCTGTAGTTAAACCTACTCTTGTATCTTGAAAAAAGCATCTAATGTTTTAAGCTTAAATATTAGATGGAGGAG
>DWQO01000196.1:0-11134 GCA_018236845.1 Plebejus melissa
TGCGGTTGCTTCATGTCGCCCGCTGCCAACAGGCACCTTTACCTTTTTATATGACCACTTCCACTTGTCGTCAGGTGTCGGCGTACCTGTCGGTGACGGTGTACGTGGAGGACGTCAACGACAACGCACCGCAGTTCGTCGACACGCCGTACCGGGTCGCCGTTGACGAGCTCACACCCACAGGTCAGTACCATCAGATACTTTAATGTCTACATAATATAATGTAGTAGACGATATATTAACAACCACAGGGGGCTCAAAAGCTTTATATCGAGTTAAAAATACACTTACCAAGCAAAACTTAATGTCAGTACCATCAATACTTTGAGGCCTATATTATGTAGACGTCATATAGCCAACCAACATACTGGGTTCAAAGGAGTATAATATTATCAACACAAACATTATTACACACTCACTGAGCAAAAAATGCACAGCAAACACACAACACCATGAGACCAATGGGTCCCTGAATTTACCCCGACTTTATAAATGTTTTACAGCTTACAATGACATATTAATATTTTAGTAGGGTATTCGTAGCTCTCTGCAGAAAGGCACAACAGCTAAATGAAATAATCATTATCTTTATGTCCATATAAACTGTATAATATTGTAAATGTTCTCTGTGCAAAATAAACTATCACCTATAGACTGGGTTATATAAGGCCTCTACCGAAAAAACTATTTCCAGTAGGCTTAAGGTCTGACAACGATATGAAAATGGTGACTCCTCGAAGGCAATTTAATATAACGCGCTGTCGTTAGTGGATCACTTACAGGCGCGTGGGCCGCGCTCGTTAGATGCTTTGTAGTATGATTCGAGATAAAGAATATGATATACACAGTTCCTGCTTCATACTACACAATCAAAACCCACATTACAAGTGTGAATAAGAAATACTCGATGCCTTTTTACAGTTCGTTGACATAAAAAGCTTAGTTTACAGGACAGAATTAAGTATTTTATGTCGCAGAATACAAATATAACTCCAATGATTTGTTATAAGGTATGTTGGAATAGGGTCAGTCTAACAAAGCATTTGCCTTTTATGCTGCCGAAGATGCCCGAAGAAGGTTCTAAAGCGTGGCCCTTTACCCTATTTTAACACAGAATCCTCATGCATTCCAGGTCTAACGATCTTCAAGGGTATCCGCGCGGTGGACCGGGACAAGCCGAACACCCCCAACTCGGACGTCCAGTACAGCATCAGCGCGGGCAACGACGGCCGGTTTGCGCTGGAGAGCTCGCACAAGCCCGCGCTCCTGCTCGCCAAGCCACTCGACTATGACAACGGGGATAAAGAGTTCTTCCTCACTGTCACTGCTTCGGTGAGTAATAAATGCACGCCCGAGAGATATGAAGTCAAAATATGACAAAATGCCTCGCAACTTCTTCTCTCTTATCTTAGGCTCTGTCATATTATAGCCCGCGAGCGGATCTGCATAGGAAAAACATATTTTATGAAATGATAGGATGCTGGCAACTTGCACGCAGACCAGGCCCAAGCTCGGGCTATGTACGACATGAAAAGGGTTCTTATAATTTTTCAAAGCTTGTGCGCCTTCCATAGAAGCTTAGAAGCCATTTATTGTACATTTTTCTTCAAAGGACGGTGACAATATTATAAATAATCATCGATATAAGTAATGTTTTCATAACGTGATGTAAATAATCTTGTCTTATTTTGTTTTTCTTGCTAGCTAATTGACATAAAAGTTGTATTTTCCAGGACCGCGGCTCGCCTCCTCGCAGTACCAACATAACCGTCCACATCATGGTGCAGGACAACGATGACCTGCCACCCAAGTTCACGCGCGACGTCTACCGCACCAGGATACCAGAGTTCTACCCACTGGTGGTAAATTACTAGAGTTTAATTCTATGTTTCTATTGAAAATGTCTAAAAAATTTACAGGAAGCTATTAGCAAAAAATTTATAGCAAGGACTGCACATTGTTAATAGATAAGGCCATCAACTGATTTTACTGCAGAGTTATAAAAATATGACTAATAGCTAATAGTCATGCTGGCTAGACGGCAACACCAGCACAGACAGTAAACAAAAGGATGTTTCACACCGCTTCAGTCAATATTCCGATTTGGCGTGTGCAACATTTCGGATTTTAGTCTAGTAGCGCCCTTACCGACCGACTTTACGTAATAGTCCCTATTCAAACTGAAGTATTTGTCATCCATTTCTTTTTGTTCCTGAAATTTTTTAAATACTTACATTTTAATTTCAGGGCAAGAGAATCCACCAGGAGCTGATATTCGAGCAGCCGATCCGCGCCTTCGACCAGGACGCGGGCGTGGCGGCGCCGGTGCGGTACGAGCTGATCTCCGGCAACGAGCGCCGGCTGTTCCTGCTCAGCGCGCTTAACGGCAGCCTGTTCCTGGAGAAGGAGATAGACCTGGACGCGGAGCCGACGCTGCCAGGTATTACCTTACCCCTGCCCTGACCGAAACAGAATTGTATCAGCTCGACTTCAACAGCTTTTGCTACTTCCGACATAATAAATATTATGTATACTAGCGCAAAATCGTGCTGCGGCTCAATTTGGAACTAATCAAACTCGTAAATCAAAATCATATCAGTTTCGGGGGTAAGGCTGATGAACTGTCGACTGATACTCTGTTTTGATGCATGAATAAAACAGAAAAGAATTGAAACTTGATCAAAGTAACTGCTATGTTTCTTTACAGCGAGTTGCATACGTAATTTTGAGATAGTAGTGTAATACGAAATATGATAGACCTCAACGTAAATATAAATAGATACACCTAAATCAATATCGATATGCTCAGCAATAACTATATTATTACGTTAAATTGTTATTGAGATGATCAAAACTCTACTGCATAAACAAAATAAATAAATAAATATAGGTAAATCTAATGTTTTAAAAACAATGACACGATAACGATATTATTGATAAACTATTAAGCGTAACAAAATGATAGGTTGTTCCTGTAGAAATATATTTTCATGTTTCAGGAAACTCCTACGTGCTACAAGTCCAAGCATCGCAGGTAGATAACCCGCTGAAAACAGCACTCGCTCGAATTGAAGTCGAGATGATGGATCTAAATGATAACTTACCCGAATTCGAAGTGGACTTCTACAACATTAGCATCGTGGAAAATTTGCCCAATGGTATTTATGATTCCTTAGTTAAGAATCTATGTTAAAGAGGATCCATGCAAAATACATATAATATAACGTTTACTTTATTAGGTTTCAGTGTGCTGCAAGTGATGGCAACAGATAAGGATCAAGGTGAAAATGGCGAATTTACGTACGAGTTAAACGACTCCAAGGGCGCCTTCTCTATCGATCCTAGAACTGGCTGGCTCACAGTTAGGAATCAGGTAAAATAATTTTATTTTTCGTGTTTGTTACAACTTAGTTACTTTACCAAAACTATAGTAATTAATGGTAAATAAATATTACATAGAATAATACTCGTTTCTTTTTCAATTTCAGTCGGAGTTAGACAGAGAACAACATTCGTCACTGCGTATGAAGGTTTTTGCGAATGAAAAGAAACCGAGTGTAGTTGGAACATTTTTAGACAAGCAACGATTATCAAAAATACGGCGAAATCCCACGTCTAATTTACAAAATATGAAGGACAAAACAACTTACGTTTTTCCTGACAAGATTGGAAGCAATAGAGAAAACATCGAATATTTTGAAGATATTAATCAATTAATATCCTTTGTAACTGTTGAAGTAACGTTGCTAGATGCTAACGATAATAATCCTATATTTGTTCCTAGCAATTTGTATGAATTTGCAGTAAAATCAAACGCAAAAGTTGGAACTGAAATTGGAAAAGTCAAAGCTGTTGACCCAGACCAGGGAAGAAATGGTCTTGTTTTGTACGATCTGCAAAGAACGTCCAATTTAACAATAACATCTCCTTTTCAAGTTGACGTAAAAACTGGTGTAATAACGTTAGCAGAATCCCCAGTAATTGAAGGAAGACATGCACTATTTATAGAAGCTTCAGATCAGCCAACGAACCCAAGTGAACGCAGATATTCTCTAGCTGTTGTTACTATCGATGTGTTTGGTTCAAAAGGTAAGTACTCTATTTCGATACAATAAATATGAGATTTTTAAATTGCTTAGTAATAAATAAATAAATATATTTATTGCAATGATAGGTTCCAGGTCAGACAGACCTGACTTTATAGGTGCGCCGTACGAATTTTGGGTTGGATCCAATGTCGGTATTGGCACTAGCGTGGGACAAATAAAAGTAAATGACGCAATGGAAAAAACGGATGTTACTTACGATTTATTACACGGTTATGAAGAGGGAGGTATGTTTATTAAATTTAAAATCTTAATCATTTGCAATCAGTAATGATGATAAATTTAGAGAAACGTAAACTTTGTTTTTAGTCCCATTCGCTGTTGAAGAAAGATCTGGCGTAATTACTGTAATAGATTCCTTGGATAAATTTGAACGACCACTTTATGACTTTGAAGCAGTTGCTATACAAGAGAAACACAATGTAACATTAACAACAAATGCAACTGTACACGTTGTCGACGTAAATGATGAAAGGGGAATTTTCTTGAAGTAGGTAATTATTTTTAACTGTCACGTTAATCTGTTTTATAGTATTTGGTGTCAATAAAGTATTACCTGATTTTTCAGAGGAAAGCACGCACCTTTGGTGTTCCATGTCAAGGAAAATGTAGCTGGTGCTACCATTGGCCAAATATTCAACTTGAATATGAGTTCTGTCTCCATCAATAATTCCCGCAATTTTAGATTTATTATTGCAAATCAACAAGATGTATCTGACGAAATTGCAATCGGTAAGAGGACTATTATACCTATATTATAACAACAAATTTTTAAGTTAAATAAATATATCGTCGGTAGTTACAAGTCATTACATCTAGAACGACGATATTTTAAGTGTATTGTAATATTATTTGTCAGAGTATAATGACAATAAAAATATATGATCGATTATATTTTCAGGACAAGATGGGACCATATTTGCTCAAAAACCATTAGATAGAGAACGCAAGTCAACTTATCAGTTAACTGTGATTGCTGAATTTAATAAAGGAGTAATATCTGGAGCGGGTCTTTATCAAATTACAATTCACGTCGACGATGACAACGATAACGCTCCAGTATTTGAATTTCCAGTATACGAAGGTGTTATAAACGAAAATGCACCAAAAGAAACTGAAGTTAAAATGAATAACAGAATCACAGCTAAAGATGCGGATGTTAATGAAAATGCCATATTTACCTACAATTTGCTCGGCAATGGTAATGAACTATTCGACGTGGATGAAGAGACAGGCATTGTTTCTTTCGTAGGTAGTTCTTTAGATCGTGAAGAAAAAGATTCCTATTCATTAAGAATTGTGGCTCGTGATAACGGAAACCTAAAATCAGAAGCAAAACTTTTAATAAATATTTTAGACGAAAATGATAACGCTCCCAAGTTTAATGAAATAATTATACCTTTAGGTGAAAATATTGATTTCTCAGAAAATTACGAAAAATGTTCCATTAATGTTTACCGGGAAACTATTAGTAATTCTTCAGGAAAACTAATCAAATTAAAGGCTAAGCCTAAGAACAAATTTTCGGTGACAGCAGATTCCCCTTTGTTTAGTATACCAGAAAACATAGCGATTGGTACTGTAGTTTTAAAGTTAGGTGCTGTTGATTTAGATGTTGGTGTTAATGGTCAACTTAGATACGAATTTGTATCAGAAATATTTACACCGCCGTATGCTCTTCCTGCTAATGCCCTGCAAGTAAAAAGATATTTTGTAATCAACGAAAAATATGGTCAAATTATAGCAGCTCGAACCTTGCCACCTGAATCAGAATTCCGCCTAAATATTTCAGTAGTTGATGGTGGAAATCTTAGTGATCATATAGTTCTTCGAATATTTATTAAAGACATCAATGACCATTTTCCAATGTTTAAGAAATCATGGTACAGTTTTAACGTCGAAGAAGCTCAATATAATAGAAGAGTTCTGGGTAAAGTAGATGCAACTGATGCAGATTTTGGCCAAAATGCTAATTTGACTTATCATATCCAATCATCAGGCAAAGATTTGCCATTTGAAATAGCTCCACTAAGTGGAGTTTTTAGTGTCAACGGAGTGCTCGACAGAGAGAAGGAAGAAAAATATATTTTAACAGTAGTAGCTCAAGATAATGGCCTTGATAAAAAGCTATCATCTTCAGTTACTGTGGAAGTCGAGGTGTTGGATGTCAATGACAACGCACCAAAATTTTTTGCTTACGATGAAGTACTTGAATGGAAACATCCAGAAGCAGATGAATTACCGAATCATAATTTTGAATCGGTAATGATGATTCCCATATACAAAGCTGCTTTAGATGAAAATGCGCCTATTGGAACAACAGTAACAAGAGTTTACGCAAATGATTCTGATTTCATTGGAAACGGCAATGGTTTGATATTGTATAGTTTACCACAAAGAAAAAATCAACCAAATTTATTTAACATTGATTCTAAAGAAGGCATATTGACGACAACTGGAAGACTTGACTACGAAAGTCAAAAAATACATAACATAACGGTCGTGGCTTCTGATTTGGGATCACCTAGCTTGAGCTCAACTGCTATTGTAATGTTAACTGTAAAAGATGTCCCCGATGAAATAGAGGTGTATGATAAGCCCGTTTTTATATCGCGATACTATGAATTGGAAATTGATGAAAACGTTCACACACCTGTAGAACTTCTCACCCTCAACCTGACTGAGTATTACGAAAATAATAAAATGCGGTATTTCATCCTAAACGAAAACGATACAGATGTTAAAAGAACTTTTGTTATAGACCCAAGAAACGGTACCTTATACTTAATCAGAAGTCCTGACCGTGAAGCGAAAGACATGTATGAAATTATAGTCAGAGCTGAAAGACAAAAAGTAAGTAGAGAACTGCCACACATGATTTACCCGGTATCAGATGAAGTTCTCGAAGGAATGACAAAGTTCGACGTTAAAATCGTAGTAAGAATAAAGGATGTTAATGATAATGCTCCTAAATTTATAAACGGTGGGCGTCCCATGGTGACGGCTATCCCTACTACAGCTTCATATGGCTACGAAGTAATTCAGCTACAGGTAAGTAATATAAAATACTCAAATATTTGAATCCTTAGGGTGACACTTAAAATTATGTATCATGAGAAAATAATAGTAACATATATCACAGGCTGTTGACGCTGACGTGGGAATTAACTCGGACATTCGGTATCAAGTGATCAACACCGAGAGTTCGAGATTCACTGTAGATGCAGTTACCGGTCGAGTTCGGGCATCGGGTACATTTTTGAGAGATGCCGGTCGCGTTATTGGCTTTGATGTGAAAGCAACAGACCGCCGGGGCGCTGACGATGGCCGTTCAGCGATTGCAAACGTTTTTGTGAGTTGCTCGTTATCCTTTTCTTAGTTGTTATAAAAATGGTGAATATTATGTTGGTATCACAGTAATGTAAACAATATTTTGCAGGTATATGTCCTAGATGAAAACAAACAATTAGTTATTGTACTCGGAGCAAAACCGACGGAAGTAGAAAAGGAATTGGATAATATAACTCGATATCTGTCCAATGCTACCGGATTCGATATTCGTGTTAGACGAATAGAATCCAGTTCCAAATCAACTATGGATGGATATGCGTAAGTTTTATTAAATTATTGTTTTCATAATAACATCATGCCATAGAACTTGTTAAAATATAGTGACATTTATTACAGGACCGACTTGTACATTTACGCAGTTGACCAAATTTCTAATGCGATTATCGATATGGAGACTCTACAAAAGTAAGTACTTACAATTTGTTGAAAATATTCACAAGTTATATTAATTAATATTTTATGTACCGAAAATAATATTTCAATTACAATTTTAAAGGGCACTAACAAAACGTGAGTTGTCCTTGCGCCAAGATTTGGTTGGATTTAAAGTTTTGGAAGTCGGCGACACAGCTATGGTACAGGCGCGCAGTGGCCAGTCCTTGAGTACTATAGAAATAAGCATTGTTGCTCTTGGATGTCTCGTTTTCATTGGAGCTTGTACCACTGCAATATGTATACTATGTGTTCGGAGGACGAGAAGGTAAATATTTGACAAAATTGACATAAGATTAGTAGTCATTATTTAACAAGTTTGGTTCTATCATCGATCTCATATCATTAAATCTCAATTCTCATCAGTGACAAAAGTAGTCATTTAGGATTATTCGTTCCTAATAATTGTCGTAGGATACCATACTTTCTTAGATAATTTATAAATTGATTACACCCATTGGAAGCAAAGCCCAAAGACTCATACTTAGGAGCCTCGTGCCGCTCAGTTACAGGTATACCTGTGCCTCCAGCCAGGTCTGTCAATAGGTCTACGATTTAATCATTTTCTTAAGCTCATATTCTTCACTATTTTCTAATTATTTACGCTTTCAATAAGCGATTTTTTTTTCTTGCGTCTTTCAGACATCATCACCATCCCAAAAGAAAGCATGCCAATCACTATTTCTCTTAAAATAGCTTTTTCAATGTAAATAATTGTTGCTTCTACTTCTTCTTATTAATCTCCATCAAAGTCGAGTAATGTATTTATTTTATATCTTTTACTCTAACTATAACATTATTATTACGTAGAATTAACAAATTTATCTTTGAATGACTCTTCTACTATCTTTTCCTAACAGACATCGTCACAAACCATTTTCCCAACAACGTCTAAACGCTTTCTCCACCGAGCACCTTACTAAATATGGAGGTCTCTTTCCGTCGGGAAGCAACCAGTGCCAGGAACTGAATCAGTCCTACAGCGAGGCAGACTCATACATAGACGTCATTAACACGAGCACGTTGAAAAACACCTGCCCCCATGGAAATACAATCGAGGAATTCGGAAAAGCGCATCAGAAATGCATAAAGAGTCAATTCGCCGACATAAACGCCTCGGAAAAACACGAGAGAATGTGTATAAAGTTCAACCAGCGACCTCTGCAAAAAAGGTAAGACTAAGGAAGAATCGAGCATCAAAATTAAAACATTTTATTTCTTAATTTTAGAGAATACTTACTAATTATTCTCATACAAGGTACCAGAATGATGCCATATTCACTTGATGCGACAAATTAAACGACTTTCAGTAAACTCAATTAAACTTATTATTAATTAAATGTTTAGTGTTCTAACCAGCATGCACCCTACTAACATACAGCTGACGGCACACACTCATACACGTATTCACATAGGAGGGGTCAAGACACATCAATAACGTCCGTGAATTCCAGTGGACAGGACTCGGGCATCGCCGAGGCCGCCCGTTGCGCTTGTGGACAGTCCAGCGCTCACACCTCGGAGGAGAGTAGCGGGTAAGTGCTAAAGTTTCTTCGCCATTTTGGGCTCCCACACAAAATTGCGAATTCGCATTGCATCGTAATATCATTTTTATTATGAACTTTGTCGCAGATATTTCCGATGCGATGCGATTTTGCAGTTATTTCACTAAATAACAAACTTTGTGCAGCAATAATCTCGAAAATATAATAATATAATTATTATTATTATTTAGGGAAATAGTGACTATCGTCGACTATAGCAACAAGTGTAAAAACTAGTTACTTCCATATTGTATCTTAAATGTCTAATTTTGTAAATTCAAAGTTATCGTAGCATTTTCCGAATAAAGCCCACGTCAGTGTTCAAATTACGAAAGTGATATTGGCTGTATCTGCTTACACTTTCGAGGTCCATAAATTTCGAGTCCGAGTAAGCCAGCCAATGTCATACAATTTCCTTGGAAAGAAATGAAAATCATTTATCATTTTCCTACATTTTGTAACACGAGCAACAATATACATTTTTTATATTTTAGGTGTAGCTACGAAGATTCACTAAAATCGAAGAAAAAGAAACGCGCGGATCAGGAGCAGAAGTTTATCAGGCGGGCGTCGTTCAACAACCAGCCCTTCACGAACAGAAGGTACAGCCACCGCCGGCAGTCCTTCTCCGAGAACATCCAGCGACACTTCCCCTCGTTCGAGAGGATCGGGTCGGGGGGCAGACTGGCCAAGCACATCTCGACGCCCAACGTGTCGCAATCATACTACCTGAACGGGAAGAACTACAGAAGGAAGGAAATGAACGAGCCGACCGTGGACTACGATCACAGCGAGGTGGAGGACGCGTTCGACACTAGGCTGGACCGGCGCCTGAGCTCGAAGCACCGGAAGAGGGGCAGCTTCGTGGAGATATCGGGGCAGCCGACGGTGTTTGTGGCGACGCCGGCTGCCGCAGAGATGATGCGGCGGCAGGGAAGCGACAGGCTGCTGTTTGCCAGACCGTTATAGCAGTAGAGTCTACTGATGCCATGTAACGTAATACTTAAGATCCGAGGGTCCAGCTCGAGTTTTTGCAAGTTTATGAATAATATATAGAGTGTTAGATGTAGATTTGACTAAGACGTTGGTTGCTTACTAAGGACTCTGTTGGTGATGATGTTGCGACGGTAGCTTTACTACGCCAAAGACTCTGACCTTGGGCAATTATTATTAAGGTGTTTATCTGACAATGTTGTTTATCCTCTCCAGTACCTCTGACTTCCTGTGTAAATATATCAAATCTGGCATAAATGTTACGCGTGAAATAGGAAAGAGTGTTTGTTTGAATGATAGAAGAAGGTATGTGTAACTTGAATAATTTAGAAAATTTGTAAATATAGCATAGTGTTATTATGATGGTTCGAGTTTAGTAAATTGTTATAATATAATGTCTCCATCAGATTAAGTTGCAAACTTTATTATAATGTGATTATTTCTACAAAGATAATGTAAATAGAGTTAACGGTGTAGTTGTAAATTTCCACTTTCGAACCTAATGATACTCTGTTAGGGTCTAGTTTGGAGTGCCATCTGGAAGTCTTCTGGAATTCGTTTACCACCTCTTGTTATTGTGTATCATAATATTTAGCTGTTATGTTTAATTTAATACAAATTATTTTCATAGATCGTTGTCTTTTTGCTGCCTTCTGGGTGCCTAGTGTGAGTTTTTTGTTTGACATTCGATCGTGAAGGCGTTTGGCG
>DWQO01000197.1:0-11128 GCA_018236845.1 Plebejus melissa
TTGGATAAGTTATTGGCAATCTGCTAGCCACAAATTGTGTTTAGATCATAGACATCTAAAATTGAATCAAGATTGATTTTAATAAAATTGAGCGTTATATGAAAAAATAAACGTGAAGATACCAGAAAAGCAACAATTTAGTCGTTAGTCACTTTCACTTATTCTAGATTCTATTTCCAATGACACAACCTAACAATCAAGATATTCAGAATGATCTGACAGAGGAACAGGATTAATGGAAGCGGAAACACGATTCGCCGAGTAAATCGAGAACTTGGTGACTCACTATCCTGTACTAGTCACAGGTTCTTAACTGATATTAACTACATTAACCAAAGATAACACGTCTGCACGATGTAGAAATTGATATTCTTTATACCGGTTTTACCAATAAATATAATAATAATAATTTTCAATAAATAAACGTTTAAGTAGAGATCAGTAAAAGATTTCAAACTGCATCAACAAAACTTACATTAAACGCCAATTACAGCAAATACATTAATCTATCAAGATTTAATATAAAATTAAGAAATATTATACATATTAGCGATATTATAATCACTATAAAGTTGAAATGTTAGAAATTGTATGATAAAACTCACAGATCAACGAACAAACAAGACTTGAACTTCAAACCAGCAGAGCAGTATTGCTCAAACGAGTGGCACAAAAGGACTAGTTACTACCTGAACTGATGCTTAACAAAAATCACCTTCATCACCAATTAGCTATCGTCCTGTATGAGGGGCTGTTCCAAATCGGATGTGCATTCATTTCCTAATCACCGATGGAAATGCAGGTAAGTTAATCATCAGCATATTTTTAGTAAACGTGAATAACATAAGTAAGTAATATAAAAATATGGGGCATGTAGAGGGTAAAAAGGTCGATTTTTCAGCAACTTCTAGCCTAGATAGAAGCTTCAGCTGTCGCCCGCAAAGACAATAAGAGATTTAGAAAACCCGACGTACGCGGCCTCTAGTTTCCAGTAAATCTGAGGATGTGCTTACTTGATATATGGTATATATGGTTTTGTTATGTTAACTTTTTATAGACTACGCTCAATAACCAGCTCTAAGAAGTACCCATAAACAATTACCAGTAATTAAATCAGGCGGTCGAATGGCCGTCCATCTACGTGTTTCCACAATAGAGCCAACGTCCTACGGGAAGTAAACATTATGGGTAAGTGCACGTGTTAGTACGTTCTTCTATAATAGAACAACTTAAATAGGCATCGTCGAGCCTGTATCCTGTTTCGATCAATAAAACGTGTAAAGAATTGTTATCCACAAGGAATAATAACGCTACAACTTTTTGCACTTCGTATTACACGCATTACTTTACCAGTTTATGGATATTTGCACTCGTCTGACGCTCATGTTTTTATACCAGAATCGTTAACAATTAAATCTCTGGTAAAGAAGTTGACATTTTTTGCACGCGAGAATCGAGATACGTGACATTTTACAAAGTTGAATGCTGTGTACTTCGGACGCTATTTCTGTAGATGTAACAAACGGTTTATATTTGGTTTCAATAAGCAAATTAATCGTTAGAAATAACGAAGTATCTCATAATTGTTCCACAATATGCCTGCTACCAGTTTGGAAACCAACCTGGCGCGAAGAATCGGCGTAATAGAGTATTTATTAAAAATATTTAAGAAATCAATTTCCTTCATGTTAACTTATTTCCTTGTGGAAATAATAATTAGATATACCTTGTTAAAATACCTCCTCAGTCATAGAAAGTCGAGAGTCACGAGTCACGACAGTGTCGATTACAACAATACCAACGCAATATGCGAAAGCAAATGCACCAGTTCTGCTCTATCAATTTACTATGAAAGTTATTAATATGCAACTGCGTTGGAAATGAAACGCGAAGGAACGCGTGCGTCTTGTTTCTTGAATACTTAATCGACTGAAAATATAGGTAATCCACGTAACAATTAACAACTAACACCTTTAATTAGCTTTTATACAGCGTCATGTTCAGTTTCAAATTCTAATATTGTAGTAGTAAAAGAAAAATGGGTCGTTTTTCTCAAAATAAAGATCTCTAACATAAAACGCAGAAATATTACAAGTCTTCAGAATTTCACTATAGTTTTATAATAATAAGGTTTCAATGGTGAATGGATCTAAAACAAAAGGAGTGGTAGCACGTCTTTCGGTATTATGTCACACCAGTGCAACATTATCGGTAACATGTGCGTTAGGTAACGTGATGAGGGTCTCAAGCGACTGTGTCAAAATCTAAAAAGTCCATGTTTATTTCCCACACGATTGCCTTTGGAGAGAATAGAGGCAAGTGGAGAATACATAATATATAGCTTCAATATGGACACGCTACTCTACTTTCTCATATTTAATAGAAATTTTAGTATTCTGTATAGACGCTGAATGTAGCATCATAGTAGAAGCAATAATTGGAACGAATAGTTAATGTTGGTGCCCTGAATACCCGACACAATCAGTCAACATCGAAGGTTGGCGGAATACCAGCCCACGATTACTTAAAGCGGACAAATATTGACCACAACAAGGCACGGCAACATGTCCTGGATTTGCCACGTATCACTTTACAGATGATTAAATAACACTGAGAGAAATCTCGACTGAAACAAGTTGCTATTTAGAATTTTTTTTAAACTAGAGTTATGACGACGGACGCCACCGCCGAGGCCGGTAATAATAATAATAGAGTTATAGTGTGTGCCAGATTTGATGATAATAATGACGCAGGTAACGATAGTCGTACCGCCCATCCTGCAATGAAAGCATTTACCGAAACTAACGTAGGCGTCTGATGTTCGAGCCGCGAGCGTAGGCAAACCGGTGTGAATGAGCTGATTGAGATAGCCCACGGAGATGCACAATGAGCCCCGAAGGATATCACAAACGAGTGTAATTACAAAGGCCATTGTTACGATGAGTATCACGTACATCATTCAAAAATGTAAATGCGCTCTTATAACTGAGCATCAATATACATGACTCAAATTAGAGAATCATGGAAACGTTGTATGTATGTAATTTAAGAAAAAGATTGATGACTATAATGAATTTCAATAGTCCATTAGGATATCACAATCTATATCAGCGGCGCTATAAATATCATACCATAAATGATAAATTCTTCAAATAAGTGGTGATGGGACGCCCTTCATTATGTTTAAGGGTTGAAGCTTTCAGCTCAATCGCTTGCTAAAGTATTTTGCGTTACCCAGAATATTGGACGCAAAAAACTTTTTGCTCTTTTCATAGATCGCTCACAGGATCATGAATTTTCATACACTTACGTCTTGCTCAGTCTACGGAGCTACGACCTTCTTTATTAAGGTTAACAAAATTACCACTAATGGGTGCGAACCTTTAATAATTACCTCGTCACACGGAGCAATAAAATAACATTAGGGACAAGTTGTAATTATTAGCTCGTAAATTTTAACATAGTTAACACGTTACGAAATTAACCACAAAGATATCCCAAAATGAGATCAAACGAATGTTTAGTGGTTACATTAAAATATAGACGGCCTCGAGTCGGAGCCAGTCAACGTCTAATATTCCAAGGGAACCGTTCAGGAATGTTCATCGGGTTTCTATTTGGCTGCACAGAAATTCTAAGCCCAAATATAGGATATTTACAAAATATACGAGACAACTGCAACTGAATTTGTGAACTCCATAAGTGATTCAGGGCAAACTGAACAAACCTTGTTTTCAAAATAAGACGACACTTTTTACAATAAGAGTTAGAATAGACCTATCATAAGTTGTTTAGTTTATCCAGACCACTAACTCATGATCCTACCAAACACGAATTAAATAAAAACTAAACTAGCCAGTAGCCTAACATAATTCTAATAAGTGACAAACCAACAGATAGTAAGACGCCAAATGCGTTTGAGACACATACAGAAGTCAACGCCCTATTCTCCAAGGATAGAAAATGAATACGCTTTGATTTACAGCCGACTTGTTGGGGAGACGTACAAACGGCATTATTAAGATTATTTTATTATTCCGTTAAAAATACAGATGAGTAGCTACTAGCTAGCTGTAATAAACTGTGGAAGCTGTTTCAATGATTGCTTTCAAAATTGTTTTAATTAACAACTTACATAATCATATGAAACACTTTAAATCTAGCTGAGCATGATGTATCAGATTTACAGTTATATTGGCCAAAGGTATGTTTGTTTTGGAAAATTTGAAAACTTAGGCAGCTGTGGCCTGTGAGGTTTTATTTTCTAATCTGATTAAATCATGAACATCTTGACGGGGAAGCATAATAATTTCCTTCCCCTCCCTATCGTGTTTTTGAAATGAGCATCTGCAGAGCGCGGGCGTTTTGTGGAAACAGCTGTTAGGTTGAGGAGGTACAAAATATAGATGGTTATATTTAAATATAAGTAAAATTATGAAGACCTGTATGTAGCAATTATTAAACGCAATGTAATTTTACTTAGTTTAACCAGCCTTGTAAATGCCACTCGCAACGAGAGAAAATACTAGCTTCCTAGAATCATAGGAACTAGTTATCAAAGATTAATACACCGGTCGCACTAGAACTTTCTGCTGTTAATTTCAGTCAGATTACAAAACCCTTACAAATATACGTTTGTACACTCTCTGATAATAATGCATACGCACCTAAACAAACAAGTTAGCGTTTCGTTAGGCTTAGCTAATAGCTCGAACTGGCTATACAGTTAGCTAACTTTCTATCCAAACAATGTTAAAATCTAAACTGACGGGAAAACTGTGTGGGTTTTAGAAGCTATTGTTTCTACTTAAGGTCGTGGCGTCGAACAAAGCTTTAATTGTATTTGAACTGCAGCGTTATCTGTCCGCTATCTAGGCGCCAACGCAGTATGTGACGTGCACTGTGCAGGCGTCGGGAGCCAGCGACTAATGGTTAATCAATAATGTCCACCAGAGAATCACAAAGATATCGGTATTCGGTATATTCACCTCCACTTTCCGACGCAGCGACAAGTTCCTCCATATCTCCCTGGGACTAGTCCAGCCCGTTTTGGATTTATCGATACAGTCCCCGACGCTGCTGGCACATCTGTTCAGCTTCGTTTGATGCGATCCGTTAGTCACAGTAGGATTTGCCATTTTTTTAAGCCACTCAAAACTCAAAAGCTTTGTCACTATTATTAAATCCTCAAAACACAATCACAACATCGTCCACATATTCACTGACGTTCACTTTAACAAAATTTACGAGTGCTCCAAGCAATTTACTGGTTCAAATCGTTAAAACAACGGAAAGCTTGTGTCGCCTTGGAGCAAATAGACCGTTTTATTACAAAGCACTCTCACGTCTGTATCAGTTTGAGGTTAAGTTACCGGGCCGATACTACCGGCTGTCGGCACACAAGCGCCCCGGCGAGACGCACACGGGGTGAAAACATAAATACATGTTCCTCGCTTCGACGATTCGTTTCGCCTTCCGATGTTTATGGTACGTTAACATTCGAAAAAGCTCCGGCCAATCAGAAATCGGAATAAGCAATTAATGTTGACCTTAAGGATATACACGTTGGGAATGAAATTAAAATTCAAGTGTATGAATAATTTTACATCGTAACGTGCGAATTTTATGGAGAAAATGCAAAACCGAAAAGGGCATTGTTTATTATTCAGAACCCCTATTGCTGAGCGTAAGTATGTTTTAAATGAAAGAAAACAGGAGCTGTGTCGAAGCAGCGGTAGGCTCAGGTACAATTTTAATTATGTCTATGTATAGTCGTAAACGTATCCCGAGTCGGACCGTCACACTTATAACCACCAGACACACAAAAGCAAGGACCGATGTTAATAAAGATAAGTAAAAAATTGGTGACGCTAAATTAGCCCTTACGACGAGGGTTTTAAGACTACTATTGCAAGTCAATAAATGACGCTTACCACCTTACGTGATGGCACATAAATGCAAGAAGAGAACGTGCCCCAACCGCTTTTGCCAGTTTGTGAAAAACTTTTATAAACTTAACCGATATGGTTGCGTCAAGAAACAATTCTCGAAATTTAAAACTTAAATGGCCATCAGAGTTTTTGCACAAATCGTCTAAAGAAACAAAAGTAATTTGATTTGAAACAGCAGGAAACAGCATTATATGATTATATTATAACGAAGCAGTTTATTGGGATGCTTGTAATAAAATACAGGTGAATTACTTACAAATACTACATACTTAAATGTGGGTTTGTTCCCCTTTTTAACATAGAGCTAATTTAGGCTAATGAATAGGATGTTTTCAAATTACAAGCTATATTGTGGGTCTAATTTTATAGTAGACTCTGCCTGTTATCTTTATGAGACACTTTTACTATCAATACGACACCAGCAACTGCATTTTAAAAGCCAGATAAATGCATCGCTTTATGACCATCTTATCGCTTATCTGTATGTCATAAAACTCTAGTTTGTATTCATAATATTATGTATACTTTTTTGTTATTCCCTCCCACATCACCTGGTTTTTAACTTTCTTGATGGCACTTTACATTGAAAAGAATTTTTTTTTATTAATATGCAAAATAATGTAAAATATATGTAGTTATAAACGAACGGCCTTTAAAAATAAATTCATTTCCTGCCTCTCCGCTGTTTTCTTAGTCCGCTTGAAGATAAGCTAGGTCGATAAGGAGAGAATTCCTAGAAATTGGAATTCAGTAAACAAAGGACACACACAATTATCTCTCTACACTTGTACACAAATAATAGTGTAGGTAGTGCTTTCATCGCTGGTGGCCATATAAATTAAACGCAAGATAATAATGACCAAGGAGATAAGAAAAACAGTACTGTGATTAACATCACTAATGGAAATTCTGTATGATTTTAATAATTTATTATAAGCCATAAGGCTGGAAACAAATCTCCTTTGTAGGCTGTTTTCACAAGTCGACAATGTTTGGAACATAAAGGGGATATTAAGGTTTCTAAGAATGATCAGGTCAGGGCATGACCATGAAACTGTTAATGTCTGTTTAGTGAATTCGACACATGCGAGCAGAATGGCCGGCGCAGCATATAAAGTTATTTTTAACCCTGTAGACTTGGGGTCACTCACCCGTTTAGTCCTCCCGCGTCAGCGACCAGTTCTATCACATCGTCACATGTGGAAATACAGAAGCCGCATCCTCGAGAAGCTAACGGATGCTGAGTAAGCAAACAAAAAACAAGTTATCAGCCATAAGCCGAACGTAAATACACATAACTGTCCGCACTTAACAGATGTTTATGTAATATTGGGAGCAACAAGTTTATAGAGGATTAAGAGATCGCCGACGTTGTTAACGTACCTGTTGAATGCTGTACCAGAAACGTAATAGAGACGCGTTACTGGTTACAGCATCAGGAAAGTCATGAGGATGCTTTGAATGATTGCCATGAACGGGCATTGCACGATTTTCCGAAAAAAGTTTCTCACGATACATTTTCGAATTCCGATCACAGTAAGCTAGTTGATGTAATGCTTAAAATTTTATTCCTATAACAGGATTTTGTTTTGTGCAAGAATACGAAAATTCGTTGAGTGAACCTGTTTATGGCGAAATGTCGGCGATGTTAAAAATAAAATCCTTTTTTGGTGTGTGATTCATGCAGTCTGTAGTGTTTTCCTATAATAATTCTTTTGCTCATTTTTGTATTCCCAGTCAGCAATATCTCTTTTAAAAATTAATATAGCTGTTGGTTATAACTTATAAGTATCATATTTATGTTTATGGCACAGTACTTGAAAGTAATAAGATCTAGCCGCTTTTAGAGCTACTCAGTAAACACTATAAGCCTTGTTTAACGATATCTTACTAAGGATGAATAAACGTCTGTGAGCAAACGAAATGAATTTATCAGTTGTTTTGAATATTCTCGTTTCGCTCCATTGAGAAACATCTGTTCTGAATTTAAAGCAATCATGATATCATTACATTGCTTTCTTAAGTATCCGTTGTGTACGAATATTACCCACGTACTTGTACGTATTGTACAGTGAACTGTGTATTGTTTCAAAGGAATTAGATTTGTTTCTTCTTTGTTTTAAAGAAAATTTGTACATTAACATGTAATGTACTGAATTATCTATTGTTGAACAAATATTCGGGGTTATCATAACAACTACTAATATTATTTTTGTAACTTAGTTCAAACATGCGATAATTTTACCAAAATAGTGACAAAATTTGAGTTCAAGATAACGATTCAAATTAGAATAACCGAGCAGTTGTTTCTTTTCCTAGCGTGTCTTAGATCGTATCGTTTTATGTTTGTACTCAAGGAGTGCACAAGGGTGAAAGTGCGACTAAAATAACGGGAACGACCTTTCGTTTTGGGGTGCATTTCCTCCGATTAGGGGAGTCGTTTGAGGGTGAGCGAGATGTATGGCAGGGGGACTCACCGTGGCCGTATCGGTGAGGGTGACGGTGGCCGAGGTGGGCCCGCCATTCGTGCCGCCGGTGTTATTAGTAACACTGGAAACTTGATTGTTGGAAGTTTGCTCGATGATCCTCTGCCTCAGCGCCAATCTCTCCAGGCTGGCCAAGCGATGCGAGCCTCCCGTGCCCTCCCTGTCGCGCTCCCTCAGGCCGGTCGAGCTCACGGTGCTCCCGGCGCTGAAGGAGCCGCTGTACTTCGGGAGGGTCGGGGGAGGTACCGGCCTAGCGGTCCCGCCTCGTCCCAGCAGCGAACCACTCGAGGTGTACGCGTAGCTGCTGGGCGTTCCGAGGGTGGCCGTCCGTGGAGCAGCACCGATTCCACTCAGGCCGTTGGTACCGTTGACGGCGCCACCGTTCACCGTCGTCGTGCTGCCGTTCATCCTAATTTAGTATCCGTCATACAGCAGAGAGTCACACACTATCACGACTCGGTAACGACGCGATCGCGAGCGAGTGCAGCGGCAATCGAAGGCGTTCGAGCGAGTTGCCTGTCGGAGGCAGTTTGACAGCTCGTAGTCGCGTGCGGCGGGCGAGGCGCGGGCGGGCTCGTGTGGCACCCCGCTCGCCGGCCGCCGCGCGCCGCCGACGACCCCGCCTGCCGCCTGGGGATTATTGCCACACGACCACCCGAATGGAGGGTTGAAATTGCATTGTTTGCTTCCCAAGGTCAAATCGTAATTCCGAGCAAATCTAGACTAACATTTATTTGGGTGAATATACCGGGCTACGGGTACTTTTTATGTCATTTACTTTTTTTGTTACACTTACATGCTGAAGTTAATTAATTTGTTGCTTTTATAATTATTATTGTGTAGATAAAGCTTGTAAGATTAATTAATTTAATTAAAGTACCTTACTTAACAAGCTAAATTAATTAACTACAATTACAGATTTCAGTACGTAGTAGGTACTCCTAAAATTTAAAAGACATGTGAAGGGAAAATTGGAAGATAATTATTTCTAGTACGAACATCAACAAGATTAGCAAGATCTGATAGATTCAAAGTCAACGGAACGAAAATTTTAAACCTTAGTGACCAGCACTCACCGTATTGATATAGAGTACGACATCATGAATGGTGTTCAATAAGTGAAAGAAGGAAATGTCGTTTTTAGTTCAATGGACCGATTCACTGAAGACGTAGGAGCTCTATCGAATGCTATTATTTGCATTCAAACTTATAACAGAGGTTAGGGAATAGATAAACTTATGTAACAGACAACAGTTATATTATGAATATAGAAAGTATATTGGAGTAGTTTTCACACTGCAGACTAATTATTATTCGTAATAGACGAGTATGATAAACAGTAAAAATGATGAATCCAAATATTTTGATATTTTGTCAAGCAGGTGCAAGTAAGCCCCTCTTAATGTAAATTTAATTTTAATAATAACAATAAAAATTTTATACCCATACGTTTTGCCGATTGCTGGACTTGCAAAACATTATTCTTAATTTGATTAGCTTATTAATAAATCCATCAATGTAAGGCAGTATTATAGAACCCAATAGAACCTAGAAATTGAACTCCAAAGATTTTCTTTATACTTAATAATAATATTATTATGAACATTGATGGAGCCAACCTACTATCGAATTGTAAATTGTAATGATATAGAAATGCAAAGGTAAAACCTAAACTTATTAATCATTAATCAAATATCAATATTCAATACACATTGCTATAATTATTGACATCATTAGGTCATTATAATGATGGAATTAGGGTTTTCGAATCAGAACTATAATCCTATAAAGCTGTGTCTAGACTTGCAGCGGTATTGCACCGAGCACGTGCCATAAGCGTGCTGGTCATGGTCACGCCGATCGAAGGACCAGCACAGCGCATGCGCTATCTCCCGCACCCTCGCTCACACATTTTCCACGAACCCTTTGGAACCAATAACACTGATAAGTAGGACAATATAGCTTGGAATTGTTCGGCCAATAGAACAATAAACTCACTTCTCACTTTCATTTCAGTAATGGTCCTAGAGTAAAAAAAAATTCTTAAAATAGACGAAAATATTATGTATCACGAGAAAGCAGATTAAAATATTAAAGCTTTAACGACTTATGTAGTGATAACAAGTTTCTCGCTAATAGTCGGTATCATGCAACTTTCAAAAATTTTAACGGCACATGGAAAAAAGAATGCAGAAACAAAAGCAGAGTTACGAAAAAAAGCAACAATTTAGGTTTTAATAATCATGAATAGAAGAAGCTATGGTATAAACGAATAAGTTTTAAGACTAAAGATGATCTACTTAATTTTTTTACGAACTTAGTGAAGTGTTACGATTTTACACAATGTGTATTGTCGTTTTGTAACTACATTGATTCAGTTCAATGCGGAGAAAGTAGATTCTCGGCTTATTAATGACAGATAGTTACAATTGAATCGTGAGGATTTTAGTAATAAATTGATTTTTAATGTTCAGCTATTACAAATGCATATTATGGGAAAGACTAGGCCTGAAATAGGCCTGTCAATTTTAATTGCGACAATAACAAACCAACATAAAAATAAAACAAGATACTGGTAAAAGAAAACCATATTCTGTCAAAAAAGTGAAGAAATTAAAAAGTAGCAACATCGTAGTGCCATGAGCCATCCCTTTCAAATCAATCTAAGATTAACCCATCGATCGTGAGAAA
>DWQO01000198.1:0-11114 GCA_018236845.1 Plebejus melissa
GATAAACAATAGATTTTCTTTTGTGTCTCGTTTTCCCACGATCGACGGGTTAAAGCGCATTAATTATGTTTTTAAACACCTTTGTTGATAGGAAGGATTCTCTGCAGTCTACAGAGTATTCAATCATTGATGAGCTTGTATCTGAAACTTACCCAAATAATTTATGAAATAATTTACATTAATTCTAATCAGCAGATGTTCACCGTCTGCACCCACTCCAGCACCACCTCTATTTATGTTATGAATTATTCTGATTTCTTTGGCTGAAACTATCCTGTCAACCACAACTGGGAATCAAAATATATCAAGACTGGGTAATATTGAAAGGAATAACTGCTAATATTGCATTACATATAATAATGTACCTAACCACGCAGTTTTCATGCACACCAAAAAAATGACCAATCACCAATGTCCCTACTCTTCTTATACCTTGTATATCTTATCAAATATAACATGTTTAAATCATTGGCTCACAGAGTATTTTATTTATTTCGGCCCAGGTGTGCGAGGAGCAGCAATGTGAGGAGCAGGTGTTTCCCCTAGCCGTGAGCTACATGGACAGGTTCCTGGCGCAGCGGGCCATCTCCAGGCAGCAGCTGCAGCTGTTGGCGGTGACGTCACTGCTGCTCGCCTCCAAGTTCCGCCAATGTCACCCGCTCTCCGTCGACCTGCTCTGCGCCTACACAGACAACTCCGTGTACCCTCATGAAGTCAGGGTGGGTATTTCGGTTGAAGCAGCATATCGACCTCGTGTTATATTTTTGTTATTTGATTCTTGTATTTTTAATAGACCACAGTATTTTAATATTTACCTGTCAGGCAGCTTCATAATTTCGTTCTTAGATAATAATTGGTTTACCAAATAGTAATTACGTCTAATTATGTACCTACATTATAATCGTTGTTATCGCCAACCTAGGTCCTTACCTGTAAGTATGATTATAAATTATAATAAATACAATTAAAGTTATAATATAAAGTATTTCACTCGACTTGGACGTTTAATGATTACGGTAACGCGTTGCGAGCAGCCATACACCTTACATCCTGTGCCGACCGCAAGACGTTGTTTTGATTGTGCTGTGAACGAACTCGATTAGCTGAGTCAAATGTCACTTCGAAGTTCGAAGGGACAACATTATATTACCCGTTTCCTTGGAGAGCTCGTAAGCTTCCGGCAATTACTCCTTCCGTACACTCCGGGGCGCTCGGAGCCGCGACGTGTGACGTAAGACACCCCCTACTTCCGACGGAAGCATTCCAAGACAAGACGTAGCGGAACATCGGGTAGATGCTATCAAATAATGAAACTTCCTCCGCGTCCGCTGAAAATGTGCTCGTGCAGATATACTTTAAATTAACTTAGTGGATATACTTAATCCATATTGATTGAAAATGCCGAAATAATCTGGTGTGGGCGGCGTGGTCGAGCCGTGACGTAAACATTGCGTAAATTCACACACAGGATCATTAGTGATATTGTCGCAGCGTAATAATTGTGATATTGTGTGCGGCGCGGCGGCAGGTGCTGCGGGATCAATTAGGTCACTAATGTGCGTGGGTTTGTGACTTGTCACTCCATTCACACGCTACCGACGATGGCCGATCGCGGCGTTATCGAGACATCGCCGATTCCCACATTACCGAACACTATCTTATGATAATTCGTGACATTTGTCTGTAATTGTACACCGTGACCGTGAGAACTGCTCCTGTGCCGTATGGCTGGTATGGTCGAGACCGTATGGTACGCGCGGCCTTACACTTCCCAGCGATTAATTCGTGTGATCCTCGCGATAATTTCACCGCATGCATACCGAGTACTTCATGGGGTCTTCGACTTCATGAATATTTTTAACGCGGATGGTATCTTCGAATAATGTTTCCCGGTTCCCACACTGCTGGATCGTATAATGTTACAGTTCTGAGTTTGAAAGGCTTCAACCTCAGCTGAGACAATTAGTCGTTAGGTCCCTTGTTATTTCAGTTGGAGTACGATCTGCCCCCAAGGATTCCCCGCCTTGCCCTTTTCTTGTCAATTATTCGCTACTTTTTGCGGTTTCCTGGTTCGTCGGGTATGACGATCACTTTAAGTGAATATATGAGATTAGACATATTATATTACTTAAAGAAATATGTACTTCAGCATAGTCACAATAGGGTGGATCTGCAAAAATATTTATGGAAAAGCCATATATCTGAGGTTTCTGGACAACGTTTCACGTCTAACAATACCTCGTGTTTCAGCAATGGGAGGTGATGCTGCTGCAGAGGATGAACTGGCAGCTGTCGGTGGCGACGGCCTTCGACTTTGTGGAACCACTGCTGGCGCGGGTGCCGTGGGGCCGGACCAACCCCCTGGTGCGGACGCACGCGCTTACACTCACCTCCGTCTGCTATACAGGTAGGTTTTGTACGCATATCCTATAACCCATTTAGAAGTAAATATGGCACTGCATGGATAACAATCTCAAAGAGCTTAGAGTGTCTGTAAAGTCGCAGGTTCTACTGTACTGGATAAACTTTGTATTCCATACAATTTGGTCACAATATGCGATGCGAACTAGTCTGCT
The DNA here is from genome assembly GCA_018236845.1 of Plebejus melissa. Taxonomy (NCBI): domain Eukaryota; kingdom Metazoa; phylum Arthropoda; class Insecta; order Lepidoptera; family Lycaenidae; genus Plebejus; species Plebejus melissa. The sequence goes on from DWQO01000198.1 coordinate 2,577, forward strand.
AGTATTTCTTTGTCATATATCTATCATAATTTCAGAATGTAAACAATCTCCATTAAGTTAAGAAAATATTTCGATATTTCAATACAGTAACATCGAGTGACCTTCGTAAAGAAAAAAAGCAGGTAGCGGTTTGTTTACGCGTGTATCGTGCCTCGATATGGTGTACAACATCTTTCCACTTTTTCGAGCGATATAAATTAATATGTGACAAAGGGAAACGAGTGGCAATTGATTTCGAATGGGCATTCAGACGTACAAAAACTAGCAATTACTGGGTGTAATTACAACAATTGAGACGAGCCCGTCGCGTTATGCGGGTGTTTACGGCCCACCTTGACTTTATGTTAATACTGCCAATCGATTATTGGAAAGTGGCGAAATATAAGTATGAAAGGTTAGTAGAATATAAACATTCTTCGCGCGTAAATAACACACCTCAGTTACAGTATCAGTTTAGTGTTAAAACTGTCGAGGCTATATATTTAAAACAATAATGGGCGAACGATTACGATAATTTGTGTGTGTTTTGTGAGGGCCGGGGGTCAGATGGGCGATGGGGTGCGGCAGCAGGCATGAGGCAAGGTGTGCGATATCACAGCACGTTCCGATGCAGCCCTCCGCCCTTTCCCTACGCGGGGCGAAATACTCGTACATGACCACACTGTAAGCCCATTATAATAACAAAGGGAGTGACATTGAAGCTAAAAGCTCGTTCATATACCCATGATGATTAAAAATATAGGTACAAACTACAAACACATTTATATGTTTGCGTTATTATATTATGTACTTGAAGCAAGATTTGCGAAGTTTAAACTTTTGTTACTCAGTTCGATGCCTCGGAAAGCTCAAGAAACTTCTCAAGCCATTAAGCCAGCACCATTGACAAGTAAATCATTAGTTGTGCAGTGGAGTGCGAATGTCGTGCTCGCAGCTTTTTGTCACTAATTGAAGCATCTGGCTCTGCCACACAACCAGATGGGAATCATATCTCTGCACCTTATCTGATACGATCTTTATTTGCTTTCAATCTGTTTCGACATTTGTAACACGCATTTCGATATTAGGGTCCAATTTTATACAAACCGATTACGGCGAACCCAAAAGGTTAATAATTATTAATTTTTACGTTTACAAGAACATGTAGCCTGCTAAGAAAGTTTAAAATACCGGTATATTAACCGATTTTAACTTGTAAATTTAAGAACATAAATATATTCTCGAAAAAGCTCTCCCTCATGTTCCTAATTTTTGTCATGTTTTTCATTGTTTCGATCGAGACTTCTAGTGATTAAACAACTCAAACAACATTCATAGCATTGAAATTTATTACACTAACCTACAGTTATCTTGGGAGTATGTTGAATTTATCTCCATTTTAACAATTAAAATATTTAAGGACTGACATTGAACCCAATATTATGCCCCTATGCTCTAATAACACGATAAAAAAGTTATTTATAGTTGCCACTATGGGCTTATTTACAATGATGCGGAGACTTAACATTTTAATTATCGAGAAAGCTTTTATATTTACACTTCAATTGCTTCTTAATTCCATTTAAAACTTTAAACGACGTATTTAAAAGTCATTACATACTTTATTGTATTTAAGTTAAATGACCGTTGTACTTGTGATAAATGCGAAGGAATTATAATATTATGCTAATTTAAACCACCCTCCGAATATTTTAAAGCGAAATGGTTTATACTATTTTTGGATTTAATAAGTTTGATAGTTAATAATTCATAATTGCTTGTCGTATATGGTGCGATATACGGGGTGAAAAATTTCAATGATTTGCATACCTAAGTATCTACCTAATTGTCTATTCGATTAAGAGTTAATCAGTCCTCATTAGTGATCAAATGTATAATATCGTGGGAAAGAGTAACAGTTTTAGCGTTTCAGTTATTTTATTCTTAGTAGTCCCTGGGGGATGAGCTAATATAATATAAGATCTTTTCTTTATCGCTTCTTTAAAGAATCGCTGATCAAAATGTATGGAATTGACATAAGACAAGTCGAACGTCTACGTCATATTAACGAATACTTATGTCAATTCCATTAGGCGATTCTATAACGAAGTGATTACGAAAAAGTTTTGGCTAAATTGGCCTTGTGTCACAATTCACAAAAGCTCTACATAAGGTCTATTAATCAGTTAGTCACTTTTAAATTTTTTGGTACTTACTGAGTACTGAGTTACTGACACACAGACACTTGGTTTTTTTTATTTGTTTCAATAGTAATAATTTTCTGTACTATCATAGCAGTAGATACCGCTTTTTACGTCATAAATCGTAGGACCCAAAAGTGCGGCCGTCGAGGGTTATCGTTAACCTTATCACAAAATTAAAAAGTTAAAAGCTCGCGTTTGATTTCGTTACGTGTTCCGAATTTAAACTACCCTTACGTTCTAAGGGAAGTACTTTGCCGGGTCGTGTCGGACACAGGAAGTGGGATATAATTGACGGTAACTTATCGTGTTTTAACTGAAGTGTGAACAGGTTAATACGTGACCTGACCCGTGAACCTTCTTTTGACATTTGACTGGTAAATTAAACACTAAATAGTGTGTACCATCGAGGAAATTTATTCTTAGGCAGTTGACGGACCTAATATGTCATGTGGTCGGCTTATGACAATTCAATGTTAGCTGTGATCGGTCGGATGGGTTTGACTTAACGCGGCCAAATTACTTAGGTCCCCTGTCTGTACTAGGAATCAATTTTCTAATAGTACAAAATGCTTAAAAAATTAGTCTCGTCGGTGTTATAAAGACGGGAGACAATCTGGATTCTCGTTTCTATTCGCAAAAACCATGCCTTCATTCAAGCTTAGGTAATATAGGTATGCAATAACAAGAAGAAAAAAATGCCATTGTCCAAAACTCTTTTGTTAACCACCTTCCAAAAAGGAGGAGGTTATTTTTTCAGACCTTAGCCTTTATTACGCCATGAACTTTAAAGTTCTATCTTTTGACCACTTTGTAAACAATATCTTCTTTATCTTTCTGGCGTTAAGCGACTACCTGTATTTTTCCTGGCGTATACTATATTTAATAACGCTTTTGACTAATGCTAGCAAATTAACAATTTTGTAGAATAGATAACTTCTATAAAACCACTCAAAAATCGGACATGAGAAAGTTATGTTAAGATTTTGAATACAGACGGTAAGAAACAGCTCCGAAATAGAACGTTGACCGAACATTAAACTAGTTAAAGAGTGTCACGGCCGCGGTGACTTATGAGTACGAGTAGCGAGTAACGAGTAGGGGAACGACAGCTGACTCTCGACAATCGAAGACGTCCCGCGGCCTTTGTGAGCTGTCTCGAGGCCCGACAAAGAGCTCGCGACAAAGACGGCACACCTGGCCGAGACCCTATCTAACCCAATATTTAACTAAGTGTAATCCCGGAGAGATTTTCGATGAAAACTGATGTTTCCGTTCGTGCCCTTCCGACCTGTCTATTGTGTCTTCTGCTCGCATTTTTTTTCGTCTCGGAACGGTTTTTTTGGTGTCGAGGAAGTAGTATTACGTAACGTAGGACGTATCATTCAGGCTGCATGAATTATTTATCGCTGCGACTGTTTAAATATTGACAAATATTTGCCACGAGTAACAAAAACCATATGATTAGTATAAAAACTATGCTACATATATGGACGAGCATTAGAAAATCCTGGCCGCAATTTCCGTAGCAAATGTAAATGGTAATTAAATATGATTAACTGGTTTATACCTGCGAATAATCTGTAATAGTCTAGTGCGCCCTGCAGTACGTTGACGCAATATTATTCGCCAATTCTATTCAATAAAGCTCGAGGTGTAACGAAGACATTTACGACGTCTAGTTTTGCACAATAGGTGATTATCTATTCGCATCCCCTTGCACTATGCAGTTCCCAAAGGGAGCGGCCGACAAACGGAACTTAACGGTTCCTGAAGTCTGTTGCGACAACGGTACTCGCTGGGGTAATTAGAAAGGGTAAGACGGGGGTGTCGTCTTGGCCCGGGTCGTGGCCCCGAGTGGCCCCGGCAGCTGTGGGCCAACTGACGGACAACCTGTCGCAAACGGCCCGCGCCGTTCCGCTGCCTGCTCCTGATTGCTGATAGCGCTGATATGCAGCTCACTAAATATTAATGAGTACCGTTCGTTTACTACCACGCTATGATTTGTTTCACGATCAGCAGCGAGTTTTGATTTAGGGCCTGTTTCACCACTTTCTGATAAAGTACCGAATAGGCTACTTACAACTTTTTTTGACAGATTCTCCATACTAAGTCTGCCAAGGTAAGTGGTGGATAGCCTATTCGGCTCTTATCAGAAAGTGGTAAAACAGGTCTTTGGGTACTTAGGAAACATTCCAGTGAATTCATACTAAGATACAGCCGATTAGACTTTCTGAGGAAGTTGTTATTTATACAGCTGACAGTTCATTAAATAAAATTTAAACCTAAAAAGAATCGTCGCGTAACCATAAATATGACTTTATAACGACATAAATGATAATAATTGATAACGAACTTCTAACGATGTTGAACTTTCTGACCACTCGCGTGTTGCGCTTTTTTCAACTAAGGCTAAGGTGAGGGCAACGTGCAAAGGAACTCGTAGGTGGTATTGACCCTCGTCGGCGGAGGAAGGGTGGCCAGGTGCGACCGCATCTGCCGTCTTGGCGGACCCCGAACACCCAGCGCTACTTGCTGCCGAGTAGTTTCGCTTCATCGCTCGGTAATACGATTGTACTATCGTCCTATCGACTTGGCAAATTACGTTTTTAATAGGCAGATGGTGTGGAATTTAAAAATTAATCTTGTATGTATTAAAAGTAGAGGTCTTTGAGCCTTTAACTAAAGTAAGATATGAGTAGAAAACTCGGTACACATTTACTTTTGATCGTAAGCTATTACCGCGACACCTAATCACCGCTAGGTGTCGCGGGAGAAGTCAAAATTTTTGGGTCCAATTGTAAGATTTGGCCCTTGGCGAAATCGCAGCTGCGGCTTCTAGACGTAAGTCGTAAGATGTAAATTACCATTATTCGGGGCGCATTGTTCCGCATACCCCGCACAGAAACTGCACACGGAGGCAGAAGGCAGCTGCTCGATTACGTTCCTTATTCTCAACAATGGCGAGGTACCTACTCGTATTGTGCAAAATGTATCGCCCGTCCCCGCGACCCTTCTCGCGCGACATACTTTTGTGCGATATTCACCCGATTTTTTTAGATGTTAAGGTTAAGGAATAATGACTTTATATAAACACAATCCGTAGCTCAAACGCAATATGAAATGGTTAGTAAACGAATAAACTTATAAACAGTGCGAAGCGAGAGTTTACTACAAGATTTAACTATAATCTGGAGATGCAAGGACGCTAAGGTGCAAGGTGTTTCGGAGTAGCACCTGTCCGCTCAGCTAATTATTCCCCAACAGATGCTCTCTCTACCTGCGCGCTGTGGCCATCTTGCATCCTTTAGTTTCTTTAATGTCCTGTTTATGAACTCCTACTCGTTTCCTATAAATAAAATGTTAAATAAGTAAGCATTCCAATCTTATGTTACGAGGTACGAGTATTATTTAGATATCGGAGAACCTATGCAATTGCATATATATTTTGCAGTAATTATGCAAACATGTTGTTTTATGCTCATATTAAAATGCCTAGTTAAGCTGTGAAATATTATCGATACTAAAATTTTATACAGCTATATTGATACATCCAGGTATAAAGACAGATTTCGTACGTTTACAATCCACTCGCTAACCTTGTGCACAGCAATACAATATTTGTGAGCGGCCAGTTCGCTACCTGCATACTTTCATTACGTTCACGCAGGTATAAAAATTTGGCCTTTGACCAATACGAGACACTTTATCTCGACTACCGAATGTCTGTTATAAATTATAAGTATCATCAGAACAAGGATTCATCGGCAGATGGCGGACCCACGTAAATTGGTCAGGTTATATCAAGCTAACTTACACACGGCGACTAAATTATATAAGTCTGTCATCTGCCCACGAATTAATTTATCTGAGGATGTATCTAACATTTGTTTGCTTTGTCCACAGAAACGGAGTTCATGCTGGTGCCGCCGTCGCTGATCGCGGTGGCATGCATCACGGCTGCAGCACGTGGGCTGCGCGTGCGCATGACGATCAACGATCTGTGCTTCCTGACGCGGACGCCGGCGCCCGCGGCTGAGCTGGTCGCCCGCCACGTGGAGCGGGTGCTGGCCCGCGAGACCCAGCCGCAGGAGCACCGCACCAGGCACGTCCAGCCCACCAAGCAGAGCACGCAGCAGACGCAGCTCCCGGACACACCCACAGACGTCCAGGACGTCAGGTTCTAGACCCCGGCCAGGGAGCCTTGTTCCCACGTGTCTGCCGGTTGTCGTGAAGCGGTCCCGAACTCCATTGTTAGCTTTTTTCACCGCGCACCTGGCCGTACAACAGTAGATGGGGTCTACAAAAAATATTTACGAGGATACCCCCGATTCCTCCCCCAAAGGATATATTGTACATTGATCTCAAATTATTTATGTAGCATTACGTTAGTGTAGACGTTTATTTATTTAATCGTGTATAGATCGTCCGACGGCGCTCAGCTTCGCTTATTTCCCCGATCGTGATCTCCGTTGATTCCAAAAACGATATTCTATAAGACTGTTCGTTACGTAAGGCATGTAAGGAGTAGGACGCTGTACATAATACACCGATTGGTTTTATTATTTTGTGACGGAGAGAGGTGGTGCACATTTTTAGTTTTAAAAGTTTGTTTCACCGGCTTGTGGATGTCTTACTCGTATTGTGTGTTATTTATGAAATAGGATCTCATTTTAGAAAATTCTGAATGTAATTTGTGTCTTGTACAGCTACCGTAAGTTATAGTTATAGTGCTAGAGTTAGGCGGTTCCAATGAAAATGTTAAAATATGTAATATTTATTTAGGTCGGTGTTAAGTTTAGTAAATTCTAGTCACATGTTTACACATTCCTGTTTCGACCAAACTTTATCTTTAACATCCTCCTTAATAATAAAAAGGTCCACTCTGCGTATACGGTTTGAATTTGAGAATGTCGTATCCTCGTCTGATACTTTAGAAAATGTTAAAGCGTTGTAAAACTACGTCTGTGTGAATAGCGTGGATCCTTTTATTAATAAGGAGGTATATAAATTAAGTATAGTTTAAGCGCATTTGACCGCAGAGGTATTTAAACTCGAGAAACAATAATAAAAGTGTATTTTTCTACGTAAAATATAAAACGCAAGTCGCAAAAAAATATGTCATCGTGTTTCTAAGTTTTTTACTTGTGTAGTTAAGTGTTTATAATTTAAGCTAGTGAAATCATTACTGTAAACCGTTCATACTTTATAGAGAATCAGAGATATACTCAAATTGATTTTAAGATTACATGCTGTGCGAGCGTGGTCCGTTTTCATGCGTAGTAATTAAGGCTCCGTACAAAGGGCATAAAGAGGCATGAAGCCATCCATTACGAGCAAGCTTTCACCAATTAAAAATGTTTCGTCCTAACCTTTTCCATTGTTTTAAAAGTCTGGAACTTATATTATATTATTGTTCATAGTATCATGTTCGTACAGTATTGTGTATCGAGTACCAAAAATATTTCACAAACATTATAAAATTATTGCTCAGTTTTTGATACAAGCTTTTGTATTGGTTGTTAATAGATTCACCTGATATTGTTAGAGTTTGAGTTAGTTAAACGAATAGTTTAATGTAAAATTATGTAAATTTTTTGGTTTTATTTATGTAATAAAATTAAAATTGAAGCTACTAGAATTTTTTAATTACTACTATCGAAACCTCGATATCCTATCACCTGGGAGATATTAATTAAATTTTGAAGAAAGAGATTTTAAAAGTAGGCAGACTCATTATGGATGTAGATTTTTGCTAAGACCAACAAGGATTTCACGAAAATGAAATTACTACGGTGGTAAAACGGGGTGGAAGCGTATATGAAAGTCCTATGTTTTTGGAATAAAAATAAAATGATCTGTAGTTGTCTTTAAATCTTTAGAAATTAACAATTAGTAGTTTGCACGATTAATTGAAATTGCAATCCTTAGGGGATAAAATGGAAAAAAATTAGAAAAATACTGTTTCACATGGGCTGCAAAAGCCAGTAATAAAGACGGTGAATGTCACCTCTCTACGGGATAAACAGAACTACGAAACCACAATGAAATAGATAAAGTGACAGAGTGGTGGTCTGTGAGCGGAACGTGATCGAAGTCATTAGGGGCATGTTGCATCATGGCGTGGTCACTCGAGACGAGACGAGACGAGACGAGACCATGGTCCAATGACTTTTCCAGCGTTTGTTTGGAAATGAGCTTATGTAGCAAATACAATATTATGATGACGCTCGCTACTCCGTTGCACCAAAACTGATTTATAGCGCGGGAACCGCACATTTTGACGCGGTAGAAAGTATCCTATGTTCCTTCCCGGGACTCCAAATATTTCCATACCAAATTTCACTAAAATCGGTTT
>DWQO01000199.1:0-11086 GCA_018236845.1 Plebejus melissa
TTGTACTGTTTGTGTTTTCCATATTATGTAAAACTCTTGTAAAACCGATTTATTTGAAATAAAAAAAAAATATCATTTTTATATTTTAATTTATTTAAAAGCACAAATAATAATCACTAGGGACAAATACATTTGAAATACCAGTAAATAATTAGATCGAGGGCGCAATGACCAAGCGGTAAGCACGAACGAATTTTATCCACGACGGAAATTTCGAATTTGGCAGCACTCCTATTAGCTGTCAAACTCTGAAATTATCCTGACTGTAATTTCGACGGTAACAATTAGGGAGAAGCCGAAAGAAGAGCGCGGGCTAATGATAGTAAATGCAATGTAAACATTATTTTTTCAAACAATAATGATCACGTGCGAGCTCCGAGCGAACGAAGACAAAGTGATATTAGTCGATGTTCGGAGTTTTCTAATTAGACTGAGCAAATAGACGAAATAAAGCATTAAGGAGTTGCGCAAACAGAAGGGAGGCGAGGGCAGGGCGCTAACGATACGAAACGTGAAGTACGATTTTGTCATACGCGTCGCCTGAATTACCGGCCACTCGCTACGATTATGATTTCTAATTTTAGTCTAATTAGGTTTAAGCGCCGAGACATCAAACAAAATACTATTTAATGAGTGTATTTAAAGGATATTCGAGCGATATGCGACTAATTAGGGCTAGAAACGGACCGCCATCGGTAGTTATCATACCAGAATAAGTCCGTAAATACTTTAGATATGTTGACACCCGCATATTTGAGACAAGCGCATGCAATAATCATTTTTTCATACAGATTCCTCCCCTGCGGCCGCTAATTATAAATAAAATTGACATTAATTGCGGGTTCAAAGTAGGTGAGTCATTTCTAGAGATAATCGTCTTAATGCTCGTAATAAACCAAGGTTTTTTAATGACCGAATAGCACGAGCTATTACAACTGCTGCTTTTGGTATTCCACATAATATGTCATAAGCAAAAAAAGTAAAGGTTCGTCTTAGGCGCAGCGATACTTGAAAATGTGAAAAAGTGGTCGTCCTGCAACTTTGTATTCGATTCGAATCGCATATTTATATTTTGTTTTCACTACGCATGACCATGGAGCATAAACGCACGATCTCCACACATTAAAAAATCAATACCAGAGGATAACACACTTAAAATTAAGACGCATCCCTCAAATGTCATATCACCCCAGTCCTATGTAACGCGAGCAAAAATCACCAGACTCTAATCAACATTTAAATAAACGCGAGAACCGCATGGCACGAAATTCGTCGTACGCAAACGGGGTAAGAGTCATCCCACCGTATTATTGTCTTACTCCGGCCCAAAAATTAACAACAAGTTTATTATAAAGCAACAAAATCCAAAATCGAACAACAATCGGCTAGTCGCGAGCAAACGTGGTGAAGAATTATCCTGCCAGCAAAAATATACACCCCAGATGGGGTAGCGTGGGCACTTTGGGCAATATGCAAAAGTTGGGGAGGCAGGGTGGCAGGGGTACGTCGTGATTAGGCCGTGTGTGACGATGCGCATCTTATGCCCGCATTACCCTTTCGTTTTCCTTCCGATAGCTGCCTTTGTGGAGCGGTCCCTTTACTTATCTGTATAAAAAGTAGATTACGCGATACCGATTTTCTAACGGTGATTCTCATCGTTCCTAACGTCTTGAGGTTGTCGATAAATACAAATATTGATAATTACGTTACTCAATTATCGGTTCATCAGATCATTAAATCCTATTCGCTTCGTATTTGTAAGAAAAGACAGACAGCTCATAATTCAATTCAATCTTATAAAAGTAGGTCAGGAAAATTTTTACACTTTTATTGCAAGAAATTTTTATCAGAATTTCTTGTGAATTTATTGTAACGTTTCTAATTGAAAATATAATTGAAATCACATCGAGAAAATGTAATTCCCATTAGCAGAACAAACTATATTGGATAAGGGAGGACTCGTTAACACACTTTCCAAGTTCCTCATCCGAAACTACCCCGTTTAGACTTCCAAATACGTTCGCCGAGGACAAACTAATAAACGTGAATGTTTAATATTCTACCAAATCTTCGACACCCCCTTCTCCCAAAATTTCAATACGAGCTTAAGTAATATCGAATTCTGCGAGATTTATTTCCAGAACGTCGTCGGATGTATAAGGCCCATTGGCGCTTACGACGTTTTCGTTGTTCCGACCCCAGAGCCTGATACAGACGTTATGGCCGATTCGGAGAGTGATTTCCCTTGAAACCAATGTAGCATATAAATACCATTATTTTGAAACAATACACATCTTCTCTCCCGCCGTGTTGTTTTGAAGAAACTTCAAATGCCTTATGAATATTCTAATGTACCCGTATTGATTTTTTTGCGATGCATCATCATACGTTGGGTAAATAATATAATATGGTAGGTCTACGATTAAAGGATTTAGCATTAACTTTGTTTTAGAGCTAGCTAATTTTATATACTTTTTTCTTGCCCAATGCAAATTAGGTATCTACTATGTTATTTTCAATGATTATTCGTTTGAAATCTTTGAAACGCAATGTATTATCACTCACCATATTAAACGCGCGTAATTCTTCCTGCGTACTTAGAGGGTGCTGTTTCTCAATGTCTTCTTATCCCCCCTTCCGAAGCACTCACACATCGACGTCTAATGAAATCAGACATCCCGACGCAATTGTAGATTCAATTAGTACACAGCAGTTGCCATTCTTATCGGCGGAGACGATTTTACGAACGAATTAATCCGAAAACATACGATTCCTATCTCCCCCGCCACCCTTTTTCTATAAGTATACGTATCGAAGATCCCATAGTATTTGTCGAGTGTAATTAAGTACAAGTGAATGCTGAAGATTTGACTGGAGTGATATGAATTGGATACGACTGTTGTGTTGGAAAAGAAAATCGATAACTTTTGTGTCATAGTACCTAGTTCCAGCCAAAGAAAATATTATTTAAAATGAATAGGAAGCTGGAAGCACAATAGATATACTGGAAGTTACATCATTGGAAAACACAGTCCTATAATAGACTAGGTACCTCAAACGTCACATAACGTCATACATGCAAAGGATCGCATACTAAGCACACAATTTAAATTGCAATGACTTCAGTCAATAAAAATTAATTGGAAACCAGAGAAAAAGTCGTTCGAACACCGCATACATTAATAGAATTACATATTTTACTTCTTACTATTGTTTTTTAAGTGCAACATAATAGAGACGTTTCAATAGACGCGTTCATTATAAATCAAGTACGCAATCAAAATAGAGCCGACCGTGACCGATCGGTAATCATCGATAGACGATAATCGAGGGGAGCAAAAAATGGGGCTTCTTTATTATCGCTCACCGATCAATTGATCACGCCACGGTATTGACGATTATTGATAGATTGATATTAATGCGCTCGTGTGGGGTGGCGGTTTTTTTCAATATGATAATCGTTTCAACGCCACAATTGGATATTGTAATTGTTTGTACACATTTTTATTGTGCGGTTGTTTGCTCGCGTTTGTTATTGGTATTTTCATTACGCCATTCAAATGTTTGCTCATTGAACCTTTTTGATTTACATTGTTTGATTCATTTGTTACATTTGCACTTTTGTTTGGATTAGAATTTTTCAGCACGAATTTCATTGATTCGGTGGCGAAATGAAATTATCAATAATTGTGATTGCGAATCCAGTGTATCTTTATGCGCACGTCGAATATTTGCGTGACATAGTTTTTAATTTGTATACGAGCCTTGTATTATATTGACTAGTAGTCGTAAACACAATTACCATAATTTAAATATTAACAGATTTAAAAATCTCCTTTATCTTATCGCGACCTGAATAAGATTTTTATTGTTCCACGTACATAACGTCTCGTATGAAACTAATTATATTCGAGAACAAATATAATATCGTTACAGACGTCTAATTTACTCGAACGTAACGTTTCTCAATAACGCGAAGGTAATAAAACTCAGACGCGTCAACTACAAAGGGTGTGACATTATGAGATTCGATCGACTCAAATTAATATACAATATGAGAAGGAACGCTTTTCATATTCTCACTTCAATACGCGAAATTGACACCGCAATATTCCAAACAGAAGTAAAATTGCCTGGAGCCACCCCGGTGGAGGCAGTTTGTTACTCGCGAACGTCTTCACGATTGAAACCAATTGTTAATTGAGCCATATCTATGAAAATGTCTGTGCAAGTCGATGCTTATCGGAACGCCGTTAAATTTATTACGACGATGGCGGAGAACCAAATTTTTCGGCATTTAATCCGACTACTGTTCCTCTTAATTGAATTTTCCAATTTTATTGGGATTCTGTTCTTAATGATGTTGAATAATATGAATAATATTCAAATACATGATTATTTTTATTAAGTGGCTACGCTCAAATTAAGATACGTATTGCTTCATCGTCTTATTATAAAAAATAGTCAAATCCTTGCAATTTCAATTGTGAATCGAGGTAATAAATGAAATAGAAATTAGTCTGGAAGGTACGCTTATAAAATTAGCAAAGCGAAATCAATGTATTCCATAAACCCGATAATACAATTAAGCAAACAACGTTTGGGCGCGCTAGTTTATAGATATCTGCAGAATTAGAAGGCAGCCGACAATAGTTAGACAAATGAATAAATCCAAATGGAAATTTCCTATTCGTGAACAATAGTTAGATTTTAGAAGCTTGTATCTCATACAGACAGATTGATTGGGCTCTTCCTAGAGCGCCTTAGTGTGGATACGGCTCTAATAATATTATTGTTTAGTATAGTTTTATTAAGAACTACTTATTTTTTAAAACTAGTGCTACGGTGACCTCGGTCTATAATTTCACGTGTTTCATTAAAACATTATGGGTAACTTTTTGTTTTTGTATTGTTAATTTGTAATTGTATTTGTTAATCATAACATTAAAATAAACATATTATATTAGACATACTTACCAATTCCGATCGAGTAACTCTTTATTGTACTCATTTTTTGTCTCAGATATATCTTAAGATTCAGCGGATAAATCATAAGATTGCGTTCACATAAATTTCGGTTCGGTCTCCATATTTCGTTACCTGCCCCGTTTGTTACGATTTTATTATGAAAATGAATGGCAAGGGCCGCGAGGGGTGTGGGGAGAGGGGGACGATCAAAAGGGTTCCTAATTCGTACATTTGGTATAGCACACTATAGCAACTAGAGAGTTTTATGGACCGAGTCTTTTATGGGATAATCAAATTTTGAAACATTAATGCTTTCAATTCATGTCTGGGAATTGATTGTACTTTTCTATTAATAACAATATTTGAAAGTGTTTGCGCAAAATCTATCTATTATACTTTATATATATTAATAATTTGTATCGAATTATCGACTGACTGATTGAAACTCCCTTACTCGTAAATTAATAAATACCATACAGACGTTATAGCTATACAGTAGGTATACAGTGTTTGTGATATGTCCATATCTGTAAAGTTTAAGGTACAAGTTTCTTTGGAAATTTTATGATGATAACAATTTAATGTGCGATTATGAAACAGATCCAGTGTACTTTTCCTACGTTGTTGTATGTATTCAAACGCAAGTGCTGCGAACGTAACAGAAAATTCAAATAACTGTAACTTGTTGTTTCGTTAAATTATTTACACGTCTCTTCTATACATTATTGCGGTTCAAATTCAAATTAATGGTTTTTATATTCGAGTTCTTTGAGTTGCAATTCGTTTTGTTGTGTTACAATTAATTTTCGTTGTTAAGAACACACGTGTAATTAGAAAATACAGAATGTTCGAATATAATTCTTGCGTCTGTCTGAGGGAGCGTGGCTTTGTAATTAAAAATGTTACCTTTTGTCTATGGCGTACCCGTTTCTTCATATAATATACCTGCTACTATATAAATCCGCAGTCTTTTATATTTTTCTTTTCATAACTCTTGCGCTATTCTCATGTGGTGTTTGGAAAACTGTGTTTCAAATTACTATTTTACTAAACTATTGCTATTCTTTTTATGTTCTACTTGTCTGTGACATTTTGTCTATGGTACATATACTTATGAATTGTTCATGCAGCAATAATTATAATAATAATTGTAACACTCGATGACATAAGAATTATTAGGTAGTTTCGTTCTGGTTACGCTCTAACGATCTCCAAATAATGTTTGAAATTTCCCATTTTTGTATTAAACGAATGTAATGGGTTAGTAACTGTAATTTTAAGTTTACTGAACCCAAATTAACAATATTTTATTGTAATTAAAATCATTTTGATTAACTTTAAGACATCATAACAAAATAAATTAATATAATTGCATGGAAGATTTTCACTTTATCGGCCTCGAAATCAAACTCAGTAGAACAGAAATATTTTATTACAGAACACAAAAAAACTTTGAATATTATTATATTAAGAGCAAGAAGAAGACTAGAACTATTAGTAAGACGTAATACTTAAAGAAAACTTAAAACACGGTTTTTCAACATACAGGTGAAGCTAATAAAAAGCGTATAAAAACTAAAACTCAGTAAGAAAACCGAATCTTCCAAATTCAAAAACTTCTCATTATTTATGAACGTTAAAATTTGGAACGTTTGTAATTCTTCACACAGTCACGTTAAACGTAGTCGTGGAAACCTGTAAAATATGTAAATTGATCCTTGGAGATGCCGGACCGTCAGTCTGAGTGAAATTTGAATATAAACTTTCATCCTGCAACGTATAAGCACCATTTATTTTGTCCGCTCATAAAATATAATGATTTTTGACGGAGCTCGGTGGTATTAATTCTGTGGGTGAATATAAAGGGGTCGGAAAGGTGCGGCGTTACTTGTATTGATATGCAACGAAAACGATTTAAAAAGTTAGCTGCTCCCCGCATCGTTGTATGCTTTAAATATGATTTTACACCCCGTAATCTGTTTAGGGTTAACTCAGAATGAGGTAAATATTACTTTGGAAAATCTTAAAAATAAGATTGATAACGTCGACTTTTTTTGGTCTCTTTACAATAATTCGTGAAGTTTCCACCCAACACGATTATTCACAACAATATTGAATTCAATGAAAATTTTTTCATTCATCAGCTCGATACCATTAAGAAAAAAAAAAACAATAAAATTTCATGACACCGCACCTCGGGACGAGAACCAAGCATATTTACATAAAATGCAAATAATACATTAGGAGACGGGATGCGCATAAAATTAAAATCGATGAGAAATTTTACCCTTCAAATTAAATATGATTCGTCGTTAGTCGTTACACACACATATACAAACTCACACAGACGCCGACAATGGCTAAGATTTAGATAACAATCGGGGGTACGTGGGTAGTCGGAAAGCAAAACTCAGTGATACTTGTGTTTTTTTGCATTTTTATAATTTTACCCCTTTTTGGTTTTTTAACTTTTTACTTTTGAGGAGTTTCTTCAAACTGCTAATTATTACGTACAATTTTACTTGAATTGTTCATTAATTTGTTTTTTTTTTTGTGTTATGTATAATTATCATTACATTTTCCATTACTTACATCATGATAACTATAACATTCTTATCTTCCAATTAATGTAATACATTTATCAAGACCAGCAAAATTATTAGAAAAATGTCAACAAAGCGTCCTGCGATAGGGTGAAGTAGCTTAAAATATTGGTCTGTGCTTATTTGCATACTAACTAAAATAATTTATTATTTTTTACGGAGGGTTGCCCCACTAGGGTGGAACACAATGAGTGTTATTGGCACGATCGGGTTGCCAGTATATTTGTTTGTTCCAAATATTTTAAAAGAGTTTTTACTCTTGAACTTTTTATGTCACCTTAATCCAACAACGAAGAATTCTTCTTTTCTTATTCTTACTTAGAATCTACATTGTCTAGGAATCTATGATTTTGTATAATCATTCTTGGGCTACTTATAGTCTATATTCTCTACGTAGAGTCACATATTACACAAATATAATATTATTGAAAATGTTACCTTCATTTCATTCTAATATTTCATTAGAAAAGTTTGGATCTACAAAGTACGATCTGCAAATACAATCCTTCATTTTCCTGAACTAATTCCAATACGCGAAGTTGGTTAGCCAAACTAACGAAATACATACATGGAAATGCAATATTCGACGTTAAAACAGGAGATGCTTAAAAGTTGAAATCAAAGCGATTCGAAAATCAAAGTACAGTCGGCAGAGGCCGGGCATCCTTACAAAATAGCATGTGATTGCGAGGAACAAAGGGAAGACAACTTGGCGAGCGAGTCGGAAAAAGTTTGCCGACTCCACTTTGCCTCTGTCGATGTATTGTTTCGTTTCAATCCCGTGTCAACGGTTATTAATTTCTGAACTGATGCGTTCTGAATACAATTGTGTTTTTGCATCTCTTTCGAATTCTCGGCTTCTACGTTTCTGTTTTTGATTCCGTTTCGCCATGTGCTACGTTCGTTTAAGGATGCTACTAATTTGTTAACAATAAAAGAAATAAATAGCCCGATTAGCATACTATTGTCAACCAAGGTTTTCTATATCGATAACTTTATTGTTCTAACCGGTTCACGACAATATTATGTTGCGGTAAAATGAAATTATTCAAAATTTTCATATCCGAAACATACGCTCTATTCTGCTGACCGTAGCGTAGAATAGCAAACGAAATTATCATCCGTATCAAAGGGAATATTTTAAATATCTATACATAAACATGGTGGTGGAGTCCAGACGCCTCCCCCCTCCCCCCGCAAGACTTACGCCCGCTTCACGCGATACAGTAAATGCCCTCGTTCACAGATGCATAATATTTAAATCCTTTTTTTTAATACGTCTGGCCTTTTGTTTTCTATTGACGACTGATTTTGCGGGGTTAATTTTGTTTTATTTGGACCGGACTGAACGGCGTTTTAATTGTAATGCCTTAACCGTCTCATAAATTTTAGAAAAAATGGACACGTATTTTAATCACAGTGCATTTTGCGGTTCACGTTTTGGTTTTGTTGAGACATTTTGAAACTCTACTTCTATTCGCAAAATAAATATTAGAAGTTGAATTGTTATCTCACGTCAAAAATAGAGTTAGCGTTAAAGTATTCTCCAATCTTAAGGTGATTAATCATATTAGTGTTCTCGTCGAAACGATGAAAGGATCAATTAATTTTTCATTAAATATTTTGCTGCTTTACGAGTATAAAAATTTCTTTACACTTTCACCATCTATCTTGGCCAATTACGATCTGTCAAACTAGGATTTCTGTAACTTGTGCCAATTAAAAATAACTAAATATTGTTGCTCATGTCAAACTGAGTAGTTTTCTTTATTTAAATTGATGATTCTCAAAACTAGCATGTATAAAATTATAAACGTAGGGTTATGATTAGCAAATATACGGTGTATTTGATTAAAGAAACCGTATAACCATATCTATAGTCATCACAAAACAAAATGGGGAGACGTATCGGGCAAAAGATATCGGGCCGGGAAGGGTTGATTTTGATTGAATATCTGTTATTAAGGCACCGCACACAGACAGACAAAATATTAGATATACATATTTAGATTATAAATATGCATGAGCTTTGTTAAGTGGGATCCTTTAATGAATGATAGAAACGAAATTGGAGGCGACACTAGACACGTATATCTATTGTTGGGGAGCAAAATAATTAGTTATTTGAATTCCAGCATAGGTGATGAGGATGACTGATGTAAAAGAAGTAGATGTAGTAGGTAGGTAACTTTTAAAATGCACAGCTAACTTTAAATACTAGACACAATAACAAGATATAAATATCATGAACAATATTGACAGTAGTCAATATTTTTATCTTGTTATTGTGTTTAGTATTTAAAGTCAGTAACAAAAAAATAATAGAAGCTGGCGTATAATTGAAATGTGAAATATAATTTAAAGCGAGCGACAAATCGTTCCATTTCCACAATACATCGTATTATTATCCGTTATTATAAATACGACTGATTCGCGTATTCGCTTGATGGCACAGAATAATTAATGAGCTATATTCGAGGATGTGAGGTTTCCTTTCATAAAATTCGTGTCTTTTGTTTTCAAAGATCCATTTGTTTTTTGTTTGCCAGCTCCCAAATTAATTTACCTACGAGCTATCATGTACAGGACTCTTTTGTTTCAATTATTTCACTTCGGTGGAAATTTTATGATTTGACCTATTCATTAATAGAAAATAATATTATATAATATTAAAGACATCTATGTTAATAAACAGTATACTAAAGAGTAGTATATAATCTAGTCATCTAGTCAAGTAACATTGTGAGTGGCCTAAAAACTTTCGATTTATTATGTAATAAGTAATTTTTCTTTCTTGATTGGCAACTTTGATTGTCACGTTTTCAGCCAGTGTCGAGTATCAATAGTGTTATGTAGCTATTAATAATACATTTTTGATTTAACTAGCAACTGTTCTGTCACATGTCATGTCCAAAGTGATAATTATAAATGAATGGTAAACAGAACGAGTCCAAAAATCTATTCTGGTTTGATTGACGCCCGGTGGAATCGAATTGGCAAGCGAGAGGAATAGGTGGCGCTGTTGTCTGTGAAACGGTGCCATCGGCCATCATTAATAGGCTGTCAAAATCAAACGTCTCGATTCTAGGGCTGGCAGATTTATTTTATCTATGGAATGTTGACGAATCTTATTTATATCCGGTACTACGTTTCTTGTAGTTTATGGGATAGTTAATTTTATATTCAGTCAGGTTAACATTTCTGAAGTTAGCAAATTATATATTTACTGTCTTATTTTTTTAATGAAAGTTATTAATCGAAAACATTTTGGGTATTTCGGGGGTAGTTTTTATATTCCATTTAAGTTCGCATTAACATAATGATCTAAATCCAGTTACTCCATCGATATGGTTAGCATTTAATTTGTCACGCGGCCCTAGACAGCAATCAGACGCCCTTGACAGATGACATTCCGAATTACAATAATTACATTTGACATCCCTGCAGCAGAACTTAAGTACGAGAGATAGGACCGCCCGAACAGAAGTTAAAACATTGAATTACAAATCTTTGCA